>JAKGSA010000433.1:0-237324 GCA_033558755.1 Philaethria dido | reverse complement strand
CTTGTATAACATGACAACATCTTGTAGAACATGCGAAAGTTAGGGAGATATTAATAGATTTAAAGTAAAATAACTTAGCCATCCTGAAAATGAACTAAGACCTATAAGCCTGCATTTTAATTGTGAAAATGGATCCTGTACAACAATATACCAATATATCGCCGACATATATAATGTTATATCTATAGCACAAACTCAATAATAAAAAAATATTATTATAAAAAAAAATATTAATATAGTCTAGTTAAACAAAGTGCAATATTGAATATTCCACTTTAATTTTTAAATTTACACAAAACTTTAATTAATTTTGTATTCGTTAATAAACAATAATTTTAAAAGCAATGGTGGATACGAAATCAATATGAAAAAGTGATGAGCAATCAAAAGTACATTTATAGTATGAATGTAACCGCAATACAAATAGAACCAGCAGCATCATGCGTGGAACTTTTGGTCTACAATTAATTGCGTATGGTCCACGCGATGCGACCGACTACTCATTTGACTCTCTGTTTATATTTTTAACATCATTATTAAGTAAATTTTATATTGTTAATTAATTTAGTAAATTACTTTTCCGCCAGATTGAGGCATTGCGTGTTGAGTGGCGGAACTCAACGCCGCGCTTTGCCTTGTTACCATACCCAGAAAATGAAAATACTTCATTTCCTGGAGTTTGAATCGAACCCATAACCTGTCGCTTTACAGTCGCACACTTGTGCCTCTGCGCCACGACAGTGGGGAACGGATTTGTTGAAAGAGAACGGAGTGTCTTAACACTAGGTTCTCAGGATCCCTCTGCCTACCCTGCTATATGCGGGATACAGCGTGAAGTGAACAAAAAAATAGTTTTTAAATTCCTTCATGAGGCCATTGTAACGCAGTGAGACAACGTTATTGTTGGTTCGATTTCTAATCGGGTGAATTATTATATTTAAATTATTTGCCTTTCCCAGCTCTGACAAGAAGATTATGCAACGTTGAGTTCAACTACTGTATGTATCGAATTCAGGCAGAAAGCGGAAAACAAAGTGTCTTGACGCTAGGTTCTCTTTGTCCACCATTCTATACGAGAAGGTATGAAGCTGACATAAAATCTTAATTGGCTTTTTTGTGCTACATAATGTAATAATAGTATATAACGTATATAATATTTAATTAAGAGATATTTACTTTTAACAGAAAGTTTCAATCAGTTGCAACAGTTAAATTAGCGGGATATTCTGCTGCAAAACAAGTGTAAATACACATATATATTTAGTTAAATATATTCTATCTGTATTGCCTGGTAATTATAGTATATTAATTACTAGGCATAACATAAGCTAATATCTTAGAGGCAAAGTCATATGAGACGAATGATTATGCATATCAAATTCGACGTTGCTTATGTTAATTTGAGCGTTACTTACATGTTACATACATATTTGTGAGATAATAAAACAATTTGAGAACTACAACAAAAGAATTAAATTCATTTTATTAGATCGTTGAACAAAATAGAAACACAATCTTAATTAACATTGCTAGTTTATTGTTCTGAACTGAACAACGCTCGAAAAGTGATTCTTTCTTGGCAAATCCCCGCCGCAGGAAACGTAACTTGTCAATCGAATATTTTAGAAGGTAGATGAATAAATTAAATAATCTACGTGTTAAGCATGGACTACTCATACGATTATAATTTAAATATAGCCATTAATATGTTAACAAACAATAAGCAAAATGAACGTTTAAAAGTATATAATATATGTATATGGTAGAAATAATTCTGTACTAAGTATATTTTAAAACATATATAACTTGTAAAGTATTTAAAACGCTAATATAAAAAATGATTAATTTAAAACAATTGTATTACTTTGATCCGATATGTAGTAAATCTCTTCAAAGCAAATTCGTCCCAAAATAAAAAGTTAGGAATCTTATTCTCAAGTAATACGGTCGGTCAAAAACCTTTTGATGGCTACGTCAATGAACCTAAAAAACTAAAAATTTGCAATTTCTTAATAGTATGTCTGACGAAATCTGACGAGTGTAAATTATATTCAATCAATTTGTACCTATCAAAAATAGTGAGAAAGATTCATTTTTATTTTTTGTAAAATTTTCAAAATAATTTACAGATTAAAAGGTTCTTTAATTATAACAAGTTTAAGAACTTAAAAAAGCTAAATAACTTTTAAAAACATATAATAAAAATATATATATTTTTTTATAATGATCGTTACGACAACAATCATAGCCTATATGATTGTATTGGTTATGAGCCGTAGTTAATACTGCAGTAGTAACTACTGCACCATAGTGATATATCGAGTTTTACAGATTATATTTAAGCGTTTGTGTACAGCAAACATATTTTGTCTTTAATTTGTATTTACTATCTATTTTTTTTTTTTTTTATGGATACCGGATGGCAAACGAGCAGAAGGACCGCCTGATGGTAAGTGGTTACCTTCGCCCATGAACATCTACAACACAAGAGATGTACTAGATGCGTTGCCAACCTAGAGGATACAGATGGAAAGGGAGGATAATGTAGTAGTCCGCTATCGGAACCACCACATTTTGGGGAAAGGATGGGTGGGAAAGGGGAAAACCTGGCTTACATGCCATCGAACCGGAACACATCATAAGATATTTGGCGGTTCGTCTTTGACATGATAGTGGTCGCGAGCCAGACGGAGGACGAACCTCCTACCACCAAACAAAACATCCATTAGCTTCATCATTGCAATTGATGCTTTGACTTTGGATTCTCATAGGAAATACGTAACTCTACATAAATCATATACTAAGTTATATATTGCTAACTAAAAGTTGTATATCTTACTTCTAAGACTAGTAACATAACAGAAGATACATAATTGTAGGTATAATCCAGAAATATCTGATAAAAGGAACGGAATACATAACCTATTTGACCGATTAGAGGAAAACACAAAAAAGAAACAAGTGTGATATGAACCCGTGATCTTAAGATATATAATAGTACTTACCCTTTGTATTTATAACAAAACTTTATTTAATAATTTAATTTATTTATATTAAAGTTTAATTGAGTATATAAAAGTGTTTAAAGTTTTAAATAGAAGTAGTACGAGTAAATAAACAAAGCCGTATTATCACAAATGTCGTTAATGTAGCATTATCTCAGTCCGCGATTAGTTTAAATGCTAGTTTAAGCCGCAAAAGGCTTTACTCACTATTTACTATGCAAATTGGAACTTAGATTTACTTATTCTTCATACAAATTTCAGTAGGATCACAAAATCAAATATCTAGGTACAATTTAAGAAAATGGCTTTTCATCATGATTGAGTTTTCATGATTCAGCTGATTAAATAGCAATAAAACTAACGAATGTATACGATTCACGTAACATATAAACCACATTTGAGCTAGAGCAGTAGTACGTGATATGTAACGTAGGTCACGAATAAATAGACATGAACTCGATTGCAGATACAGATAGGAAGGCAAGAAATAGCCAGTCTTATGAAAAATAACGTTTCGTACACATGTGGCATAGTTTTAATATTTGACATTAACTAAACACTTATAAAATGTGATAGACTCAAAGTTTTAAGTAAATATTGTATTATATCTTTATATTAATACGTGAAACAAAAACTTTGGACCCCTTTTTACAAAAATTACGTGGACGAAGGAGCATGAAATTTGGTACACTTATAGTTTATATAGCGAAGGAGTGCAGAATGATAGTATCTTTTTAAAATAGTACATAAAAATATAAAAAAATTATGAAATAAATGTTACACACACTACCATGGTTTGACATCCATATTTATATAAAGTGACATGTACTTACGTTGCTAGAACGCGTTATTAACGCGTCAACGGGGACACTAATATATATTATTATAACAAATTTATTTTACAAAAAAATACAAATAGTCGCTATTTAATTTTTAATTCAATATAAACGATACACCAGCAAAATAAATAATTATTATAGTTTTACTGATTTCCTTTAGCTAGCATTCAACTGCAAGACTCAAGACCCGCTCGAATGCAATAGATCGTGTAGAATAGTGGCTTAATAGAGCGAATGCAGCTAGTCCTGTGAAAAAGAAACGGGAGCCAATCAATCTACATTTACAATCATATGAGTATCGATCCACATCCCTCGTATAGAAAGCGTAAAGCATCTTGATATTAAGTTGAAATTATTCTTTTATAAATTGTACATAACATTAAACTTTAATATTTCTTGAATCGAAAGCTGAACCAAACTTAAGAATATATTAGAAACCATAGAACCGTTAAGACAAACACGTCCAATGTATCAATATAGCCAAATAATCATAAAGTTGTATACGAAAATTAAATACCTCAATAATATTAGTATCTTATAATTTTAAATTAAATTAATTACATCAGGTATGCCATAATGAAAGGGCAATACTTCTCACCGATTTTATGTAAAGCTTACATACAACCAATTAATATGTAAATTTTAAGCTTTTTAAATATTCCCTTTAAAATATATAGACCTGACTTACATGTTTAATGGGACAATCAAATATTCGTACAAAAAACTCGAATATCCAGAGTAAAGTTGGCATAACTCCAAAAAAATGTTACGAAATTGAAACAAATCCATTAACTCCGGGTTATAACGTCAAAAGTATTTTATCGCAGTGCAGAGATCGTCAATCGAATCGTTACGGCGTATAGTTTAGAATGACTTCATTCCATATACGTAGAGGGTGACTTGGGTATCTAGTGGGACGCCTGTGTCCCTAGTTTCATGTATATTTGTATACATTTAATTTTGTTAGTCAATAAATCAATTATTCACGTCTTTCTCATAAACTAAATTATTTCAATGATCACTGAATTACAATGTAATGAAATGGAAGGCTTTAATCTATTTTGCTGCTTTGTCTAGTACACATATTGTAGCGTCGTACTTAAAGATGATTGGTTAGTAATAATATTTTAGTTTTCTATTTAATAATTAGTAATATGGTTATATGGTTTACTTATTTTTATCTAAATAAAAAAATACAATTTTTTGGACTGGAGTTAACTTCTAACATCTACCAGCGCACATATCATTCCCTTAATGTATACAATAATCAATAATTCACATACATATAACCTAATTAGGCTTTGCTTAAATCCACCTAATCTTTTACTTGTCTTAATTTTCGATATATATCCAACAAAATTTAATAATATACAAAAATATATACATTTAAGAAACATTTTCACTCTCTAACGTAGCTCAAATAAGCACCATATAATTTAATATAACCTAAACCCATCTATTTGTCGATTTTTAACACAAAACTAAATTTACTTTATAGAATGTTTGCGATGAGATAGCTGTTACAGCTTTAAGTTATTTGAAAGGCACGAATAGTTCCCGACCGAGGCTAGGTATGAAATTGAATTGATAGCAAACCGGCATACCGCCCTGACGTCGGCTGGCGTGAAATTATCTCAGCAAGTGCAACATCTCAGATTAAGTGGCGTCTATCCTTACTGAATACTTACCAAGATCGATAGCTGGCCCACTTCGTTGAGTAAGTTAATACGGTGGAGCATAGCTAGGATACGTTATTGTCTTTTAACTCACTTTTTAATGGCTTTTTAAAATTAATTGACATTGTATTGGCTTCTTACTTTAGTCATAGCAAGTTTAACTATGTTGTGAATTCTTTCAACATAGTATTTTTTGTGTAATTAAAATGAATATTAGTTATTTGTCTAGGTATTTTTAAACGATTGCAAAAAGAACGAAGTTCTCAATTAGACTGTATTTTTATATGTATTACCGAATAACATTTTACTAGGTGTATTATATTGTAGGTATTTAAAATTAGTCAAGATCGACCGAGTAGTTTAGTGTGTATTTTATTTGAATTGTCTTTTTTGTTAAATATATTTTATATCTATGTACGAGTATGTATATAGGTATATTTAACGATTCAGTGTTATATATCAAGTACGTCCTAGTTTGAAATTAGTTTTCCTTTGTGAATCAAAGACATTAGTGACTAAGTTAAGTTGTAAATGTGTAAGGATAAATTCTACTTTTTGATTTTACAAGACAAATATTGGAAATGGTAATCGATAAAGCATAAAAATAAAAACTAACATATATAAGTGATAGTATATTTACATGTATTCTACTTATGAAAACAATCATTATTAATAAAATTATTACACTGAAGCAGTATTAAATATTAGAAAGAACAATAAGTACAGCATTAAATATAATAATGAAAATAATTTATTATCAATATATCTTGTATATACGTGCAAAGTATAAACTTCTCCCATTTTCACAAATGATATAGGCATATGTCTGCCAAATTTTACCACATTTGCGAGGTTTGTGCCATTTCATGTAATCTATTAACTGTACCAATAGTTTTGGATGTCATTCGTCGTAATAGATTGTGCAACAAACTATATATTTATTTATTCATTGATGCATAAATTGATAGCATTATTAAATTTAGTATTTTTCTTTTTGTACCCGACTGTCAGAGGAGGGTTACGTTTTTTGCGCGATCATGTGTTTGTAATATTCTTTATTAGCTCATATCTTCCAAACCCATGGACCGATTTATATAATTAAGGTGACGTTAGATAGGTATTCATACTCCAAGTGTTCTTAGATATGTGACATCACTCTTAATTCAATATGGCGCACACTAGAGGCAATTACGTCATGAATAAAAACAAAAAAAATCGTTAATATGTAACATGTGGGGTACCAAATAAAAGTACTTAAGTAGCACATTTCAAATATGTAACACATAACTAGCTTTTATAGCTTACTCTATTTGTATTTGCTTCCTAAATATGAAGAATTGGTTCAGTCGGGTCTTAGATTCTTTATAATTTAAAGGCTTGTTAAAACGTGTATTATAGTTATTTTTATTATAGTAACAGTTTCTTACTTCTCTTAATTTGTCATTAATAGAATTGGTTCCATATATTTATGTTCTTCTTTTTATATTTATGGTCGTATTACATAAGAGCGAGTAGTAAAATGGTGTTTTTAGCCCATACGTACAGAAATATACATTTTCCATGTGAATCTTCTAGGCTCTACTAGAAGTAAATAATGCTTGCTGCTCATTTATTTGAAATAAGTGTCAATTTTTTGCTAAAATAGCAACTTGGCGCGGCACCACAAAATCTAACTACGCACCATCGTGCGCTATACCTTCAATTTTTAACTATTTTTTTTGTCTGATTATCAAAGTTATAGAGGTTTATAGAAAATGGACACTAATCATATTTTTATATGCTTTCCTTTCATTTACATTTCATTTAAGAAGACACAAGCAAACTACAAAGTAAAAATTCAAACTATATAAATATAGCCTTAACGTTAAAAAAATAACTTTAATTAACGCGACTGCACTATTCCATAGAAAAATCCGACTCTCGCTAAGTATCTGAATACAACCTCACTTAATCAACAGTACAATTTTTAAATCAGCCTAATTGGAAAGAAACCCACTTAGCACCCCATAATCCTTTGTTTAACTTTACGTCGTTACCAGAACTTGTCGCAATGCGATCCGAAACGTCTTTTTTGTGAAGTAAACGTAAGGCTTCAGTAATCCGACACTCATGATTTTCAGCACAGTTGGACTATAATTGAAGCTAATTGATGACCATTATTTTGTTTTTGTTATTTATTTTTTGTAAAAAAATTGTGTAAACGTAATAATAGATAATTCCTGTTATTAACATCACGTACTGTGTTATTAGGAGGGTATCTAAATAATTATTACTTATTGAGTAATAAATTTTAAAGTATTTATATTTAAAAATATTATTTTAATTACTTATTAATTTAAACGTTGTATCTAATATTTATGTTTATTCGTTATTTATGCCTAGGAGACTGTTTTCAAAAGAGTTAATCAAAATAAATATATTTACTTTATTATATTAACATTGTTGTCTAAAAATGAACTATATCTTATTACCGATATAAGGATATTCATATCTGAACAAGAAATATGCTATATTTTTTTTCTTAATTAGGCTAAATAGTTTGCTCCCGTTCACCGCAAGGTAATTCCGTAAGGCTTCTGTAACTCGACGCGATATCGCGAGCAGCCCTCTTAACGGGGCTAAATTAACGACATCCCCTCTTATTAACCCTTGCTGAGCACAGACTCTATTTTGGGAACTACCTCTGTAACCATATTACCAGCCCAGCTGCGTAATTTCCTGGATTTAGCAGATGAATTTAGAGTCTAAATTATGTCATATATTTTAGACATGTGATTAATTAAAATTGTAACAAAAAATTAAAACCATTAGACTTACACATCAGAATTTAACAAAATTTTAATGGGACATCAAAAGCACTAGCTATCATATAAAAAAAAGTCATCAAAATTGGTTGACCTTCACCCAGTAAAGAGGTATACTATAACGCACATAAAAAACAGTCGAATTGAGGACCTTCCTTTTTGGAAGTTAATCAAAAAGCTATCAAAAATAACGTCTATGTGTACATGTAGAAAATAATGTCATCATTTTGACTTCAAAATTTAACAATATCTAACTACTTTCATAATACTTACTTGAATTCAATTATATGATTGACCTTCTCTGACTGACTGATCTGAATGAATGACCTTCGGCTTCAAATCCGCAGTATTAAATAAGCAACATATTAATGCTCAAATTTCCAACTTTCTTTTATCATATAAACTTCAACTGGTAGGCCACAAATAGGGCTAAACTGCTTATACTTTACACACTGACTTTCTGCGTTCCTAACGCGATTTAGTGACAGTGTCTTTAAAAAAAACGTATATAATAAGTATATCAAAAATATTCTACGTAAAAAGATCCAACAAATGTAACAATCAAAAAAAGGTTTGTAAAAATAAGAATAAAAAATCCAAAAAATATATAAAACGTTTGACACTTTGTATTTTGCGATAAAGATTGTAATTTAAATATTCAAACCCGTAATAACCCGTAATAATTTTTTTTTTTTTATTTTTTTGTACTTTGACCCCGCATATAACATACTCATCCACTTTCACAGGTTGACTGGAAGAGATGTCTTTCAGGGATAAGTCCACCTTTGTAAACTAAAAAATGTATTTATCTTTTCTAATGTATTTTTAAGTGCAATAAAGAATATATAATAACCAATTCAAAACCATCACAAATACTACAGGTTCTCAGTATGCAATAAGAAAACAACTTTTGACTTCGGATTTACATTTAAAAGGACCAGGACGAGCCTTTTAAAACACGTTTAAAACTACATTTCAAAATATATTTTCCGAAACTCATTAGCAACGTGTGATGCAAGCCATTTGAGAAAAACGGAAAAATAATGATAGACATGTGTTTCATGAAAACAACGGTTTTATATTTTTCCCCTCCTTTAACTATACTTGATTTTTGTTTTGGTATTTTTTAATGATTTTTTGTTCACTATACAGTTTTTATATGAAAACATAAAAATAACAACATAATATTTTAGTTTCTACTGCATTGTTTAAACTTTCTAGGAGTATGTGAACGTGTTATTTTAAATTAAACCATAATTGTGTGGGGTAGTCACTTACAGTCTCAGCGAAGTGGAAATCTCATTTTATGGTTTGTGAACATATCTCTTAATTAAATTGCGAGGGCAAAAAATGTTTCATTTTTTAATATAATCTTGATAGCCATTGTTGTAAAATATCCACACAAAAACCTTTAATTTTGCTATTTTTCTTCACTATAATTACTACCTACGGCTTAATAAAACAACTTGAGCAAAATGTTTAAATAGATATTATGTTTCTATTACGTTTAATGTCATGTACAAAGCTCTATTAAATAATTCAAGCTAGTTTTCCTTTACATTTACGTAATAACTTGTTTGTCTTGTGATTTTCTCTCCACTTTAGCTGTCACTCAATGGATACATTAATTTTTGAGCATCACTGTGATAGCCGCGTCCATCGCATGGCAGCAAGTTATGATGATTGTAGTGGTTTTTTACGACAGCTCCTTTATTAAGGAAAGTGGAATCGTTGTCTTGATATCCGCCATTTTGCCACACTGTCACTGTATCGTGGAGTGACACTTGTAGACAGGTTTATTGCTCGTCCTTTGTAATACAAGGGTTAAGTGTGCGGTTTTTGTAACACTATATTGAATATTCAACTAGTTTTTAGTTATTTACGTGATATATATCCATTCAACTCGAAATAAAGTAGGAAGTTGGCATCTACATTTCTGCACTATGTATATACAAAAGCTTGTCTTTATGAAACTTGGCACTTTAAAGCTTTAAGAAACGGCGGAACGTCCGTTGTATTGATTTATGAAAAACATGCCAGAAACATGTAGTGTAAGTTACATTGTGATAAAAGTTTAATTACATATAACGTCCCTTTTAACTTACACCAAATTATAATAACTAATAAATAGTTTCACGGGAGGATCAAACCCCCTAATTCCATTAGCCCGAAATCGAAACACCCGGTCGGGTTAAGTAAAATGTAATAAATGAGTAATGAAAATGAGATAGATGAACATGGATCATAGCCTCCAATCAAATGTAATAGGGTTTGTTTGAACAGTATTATAATAGTAAGAGTTCAAGGGCAGGCAGACGCCTATTTCAATATAAATATTATTGCAGTGCCTCGCTAAACGCAGAATAACATTTGCATATTTATAAGAGAGCAGCCCTTAGCAAACATGGAGGGAAAGGCGGTGGAGGTCGAGTTTGTATTCGACATAATGGCCCTTTGTCGATGAAACTCACTTATCATTCAGATTCTTCTACTGTACAATTGGAACAATGTTGTATAAATACTTCAATGTCCACATTTCGTTAGTTGATTTATTAGATTGCGGAATGAGTAGAAATTTGGCAATATGTTCGCAATAGACTAAAAACCAAACATATATATCTATGAAGTAGTACTTCTGTAAATCTATACTTATATACATACACATGTATTTTAAAACATTTGGTAAAAATATTTTACATAGAAAAAACGACATGCAACACTGATAGGGCCTTTGTTTGTAAAAATATGAAAAAATATACCAAACGAGTCTTTTAATTTTTTATTCAATTTACAGTGACATTTGGTAAATTTAAAAACAAACGTCAGCAACCACTTTTATTTTTTTTTAATATATGTAATATTATTACTTTTACAATCTCGCATATAGATAGCATTTAGATAAGTACATGTAGTTATTACACATCATATTATTTCAAACATACTGAAAAGATATTAGTCAAGAATCCATAATATTTTATTTACTTATTACTTCAACACGACGCTTAAAAAAACAATAACTGTACTATACAAATAGTATCTTTTTATTATATTAGTCAATAAAAACCCGGTTCACTGTAACGAATCACAACATCCCTCAGTATGGGGTGTGTAAAATTTTATATTGTAAGAGTAATTTATTTTTATGGTTGTAAGGATCTTCAGTTGCATGCTTTCTCGGGGGAGGAAATAATCACATGAGTTAATTTAACTTTGTAATTGCTTTTTTTAAGTTCGTAATTTTTGTGATTATGTTTCGCGATTCAATATGTAATGTGGTCTAAAATACGCGATAAATTCTGAACATAGACTCTTAACACTAAGAGGGTTCTTTCTGCCTACTGTGTGCTATACAGTGATACTGTGTGCTATATAATGTGTGTGTATACAGAAGAAGAAAAACAACATACTTCAAATAAAATCAAACAAGGATAACAAAACGGTAGATTTCAGTAAACCTCAGTTTAAAATTTCAGTAACTCGTAAATTTCGACTGATTTAATTAATTATCTTATAAATAATTTCAGGCAATTTACAATATTTTCAATAAGTAAGAATTTAATAATGAAATATATAGACATTATATAAGTGAAGATCGAACATGTGATCAGCCTTTGTAGACATTGCCGACCTTAATACTTCTAAGTCTTATTTCAAGCCTTTGATAATTGTGTTAAGAAGGCACAGGTACAAGGTATCTGATTCTACCTTTACATTCGAACCACGATCTCTTTTACGCTCTCTCAACCAGTTGTAATTCTAGAGAATCAAATTAACGTGTCAGTTCGCTCGTTTTTCTTCCAAAACTTGTGTTTTAGCTCACAGATAACTTTGTTAATTAAATTTTGAATTTTTTCTTTCCACGAGACGCTTCACCTGAGAGGAATTAAGCTTTTCATGGACTATATGAGAAAGAATTATTAAGAAACTTCGTATAGCAGCCGGGTTTTATATAGGTACAACAAAGTGGATATAAGTAAATTATTGTTTTAATATCATAAGTATGTTTATAAAACGTTATAAATATATAATATATGAAACAATAATATATAATGAATAGTCTGTAAATGAAACTACTGACGGCAAAAATGGTATGATTAGGTGGTAAGATTAAATGGTAACGTTAAAGAAAAATATTTAGAAAATCAAAATTTCATTCATTTAAGAACAATAATTTTTAATATTTTGTTAAAATAACTTATTCTAAATACACTATCTAAAAAGCCAAACAAACAAACAAAGACCTTACTACATTAATTTTGATCACTTGTTTTAAGTTTATTACTCCTTAATTTTGCTTTAAGTAAAGCATTTCCATACCTAATTAGTGGTTTCGATACATTTAACACATCACTATACCTCTTTGTAATACTCGACCTAATATGTGTAATATTGAGAACATATACATTTTCCACAAATGTTGCGCTCATAATTAATAAGCTAATTAATTAGGGCCATTACAGTGCAACGTGCATTTTAGAAATTCGTTTTGCATTCCTATTATTGTACCTATCTGCTACACTTTGGTCGTAATTACACATATTAATATCGTTTTGCGGTTCGTTTTAATAATACGATTACTGCTATATTTATTGATATTTGCTAAAGCAATATATTATTATTATAATTTCATATAACAATTACATATATTTTTCATTTCTTATTTCTGTTTAACGTCGTCGTGATGCAATGTGACGAACCTAACTATTCACAATGGTTTTGAATTTGAATTTCACTGGGAGACAAGATTTTTTTAAAATATTCATATCTTTAGTCTAGTAAAGCAAAATTTGGCGTTGGTTCCGCTACATAAAATGCAATGTCACTGTTTATTAAAATGTTCACTGGGTTTTCCTTTCCTACACAGCACGTTATAGCAGACGCTAGATGCAATCGTAGTACAATTAGGAAATATCTGGCTGCACGCAATAGTGTTTGGAAGAATTAATAGAACTTCAAATAATTTAGTTTTTTTTTGATAAGAGTTGTCCAAGTGGACATTGTTATAAATATATTTTTTTCCCGCGAGTGAAATTCGAACCATGGCGAAATACTACAGCTACGCTAAAGCGATAAATGCTTAATACATATAATGCTAAAAATATGCCCATGAAGTTTAATAAAAAAATAAAGACAATAAAACCAAATTTAGTTCGACAACATAACAAATGTAAAAATTAAACCAATTTATTTAAAACACTATTGCCTATTAGACAATTACTTTTGTCAAAATTTCAATGCCACAAATTCATATAACAATACCATACATTAAGTTATTTTGTTTGTCTAAATATAATTACGTTGAGGTCACTGCCCTCGTTTCCATCCACCGCAATAGGTACGAATTAAAATCGTTTAAGGCAATTACACACTGCAGTTGGTGACACTGCGACACGGGACATAAAAGGTAACTATTTGTTGTGCAAACGTACTAGATTTAATAGCTGGCTTCATTTGACTAAATAGCTGTCCACTTGTTTATTTGCAAATACACATAGATATATAGGAAGGACGCTTTGAAATAATTAACGATAACGTCGTGGCATAGTGCCAACCGCCTTAGTGTATGTTAAGGCTGAATATGTTGAAACTTTTCTAAGGAATTTTGTATTATGTAATGTGATGTCTTTCCTTTTCTAACATATTTATTATCTTTTTGCTTCTATAAGACATATATTGTAGGAGAAAAAACAATGACTAGTCTATCCATTGGTTGCGTGCCACGAAAGAAAGAAATAATAATTAACGTAAGTAATATATCAATATTTGGTGATTGTGAAAACTATGAAAGAAATATTATAACGAAAATAAATAAATTAATAAATAAAATTATTATTTAAATAAAATTCTTTAAATAGTAAAATTATTACGAATATCTTAAAAACTACTATTTTTTTTTTTTATGGATAACGGATGGCAAACGAGCAGAAGGACCACCTGATGGTAAGTGGATACCTTCGCCCATGAACATCTACAACACCAGAGATGTTGTAGATGCGTTGCCAACCTAGAGGATACTGATGGAAGAGGAGGACAATGTAGTAGTCCACTATCAGAACCACCACATTTTGGGGAAAGGATGGGTGGGAAGGGGAAAACCTGGCTTACTTACTAACCAGAACTTTTATACATTTGAATGTGAAAACATCAGAAAAACTAGCTATCATATAAAACAGAATTAATAAACTTGATTCACCTATAAAGTAACGAACAAAAAGTACAATCGGATTGAGAAACTCCACCGTTTTGAAGTTGTTTAAAAATTATTTATATTTAAAAAAATATCTTAAACGATCACGAAACGATTTTTGGACATACATGTTCTGTTTTTTTATCGTAGGAAAGTGGCAAACGAGCAGAAGGATCACCTGATAGTAAGTGGTTACTTTTCCCCATAGACATCTACAACACCAGAAGAAGTTGTAAATGGGTTACCGGTCTAAAATCATTCAATTTCTTTTAATTATTAAGTGCCATTATTGTAGACACAAAATATTATATTAAAAAATATTTTTAAGCATTGTATCATGTATGTAAAAAAATATGTGCGTCACTTATGTACAAAAATCCTAAATTAGATTCAGATATAATAGTAAAACTACCAAAATTATTTAATATTTCACAATAAGTTTGTGCTACAAGCGTAGCATCGCACTTTCGTAGCACCTGGTGACTAGATTACAGCGGTACTACAGCGGTAGGGGATTGTTATTTCACTGGAAACTTAACATATTTATGCAGGGCCTTGGCATAAATGATGTCTATATAAATAAAGCTGGCCTATACCTGAGGTAGACAAACAGGGGTAAGCTATATATATTATATAATACAAAGATTACGAAATGTCCTATTTCCTTTTATTGAATCAAAGAATATAAGGGTAAACATATGTTATTATGTTTGGAATTTCTCCAAATATAAAGTAAATTTTAATATATAGCTGCCAATATCAATATTAACACTACCTAAGATAACATTATAGTGAAACATTGTACGGTGCATAGTTCTCAGAAATATCTAAGGACAAAATTATATTTTTTATCAGTTTTGTAGCTTTAACGCTGTATCCCGCACATACAGGGTGGTGGGCAGAGGAAACCAGAGAACATAGTGTTAAGGTATCCGTTCTGTTTTAACATTTCCGTTCCCACTTTCCGCCGAATCAACAAGGGTATATGTGCTGAGGGCGCTTGTTCTTGATAACATACATGTAACATACATGTGTACGGTTACTGTATTCTTCTTAAAAAATGTTTTTTTTTTAAAGTGTACTGTATTTATATATTGTAACTGTACCTATGTGACAACCAATCAAACCAATAAATAAATAAATAATAACAGAGAGGTGATGTAAATACTAAATATTATTTAATATTTTCATTCCTAAAGTCGAAATTGAAAATTCACAACTGATCGCGTTTACAGTCGCAAGCTTGTGCCTCTGCGCTACGACAGGTCTCGAAAAAAAAAGAGTGTAAATCAGTTTCTTATATCTATATATCAGTCTGTTTTTTTGACATTTTTTTTTCAAATGCGTACCTAACGCATATTATTCCTGATATATAATTAATATATTTCAATACGACATTTAAGAGATTAGCGAAAATTTAAATCTTAGTTTAAGTATGTAATTACACCGTTCCATATATTATAACACTCAGTCCCTCTCCCAAAACTTAATGCGGAAAGAATTAACGTGGTCGTTGTAACAGTTCAAAAACGGTGGACATATTATAATAATTACGGTCAAAGCACACCCACTTCTATCTACTATCTACACGAAGGTATTTCAATAGCAAATTAGACAAAATCGTAGACCGCCAGTTCGGCAGTATTAATGTATAAATTAATTTTTTGGTACATATTTGTCTTTAGCCTTAACTGTTATATAATGACACAACGAAAAAAACACCCAGTTTGTTTCATTTTTTTAAATATTTTTAAATACCATTTACAAAATAAATCCCATAAGGTAATATTATTCGCCATTATAAAAGTAAACATATTATAGGTAGCTACAAAATATCCTGCTTAAAATGGGTCTTATAAAACGCGATAATCCTTCGTGGACGGTAAACATAACATTGCGGTCATTACGATCTTCACCATTAACCATAACTACTACAGCCCCATGAAAAAGCTTTTTGTGAGACACGTGAATGAGTTCCACAAGGCAGAAACGGGATCGTTCTATTAAAATTCTGCAAATAACAAAAGGGATGCAAAGTGTCGCTGTCCCTCGTCTGCTTACCTGCTGTCCCGTGTTTAAAAAGGAATGTGATACAATGCCAGTTATTTCCATTACTCTGAAAATTTGTGGCTGAAAAAACATATGAAACGCTAACACCGTACTCAGTATAGGATGATAAAAGCTGCATTGAAGGGTTACAGAACAAACGGCCCCTCGTTTTGATGATGAATTAATATTTTCATAATATTCCTAATGTACGTTGTTTTTATATTAAAAATCACTTCACAATAAATTATAAATAAGCTAAATGCGCTAAATTGTCAACAGTTTTTAGTTTCTGCTTCTCGTGCTTTTGTCACCGTACACGAATAGCGATTATGTAATTATGAGCTTCGCGTACAAAACTTTGAAAAGTATGAGAATTATTCAAGTTGCCCAAAAATTATGAAAACTGAAAACGGGTCTCTGAAAGTAGGTCACGTATATTTTGCTCATAAATCTGAAATGGGCACTAGATTATTTTAATTGAAACGGGGCACGGCTTTGCTGCTGCACAGCGTCGTTGAACACTGTTTAAAGAAAAGTGTTGGGTCATCTTTCATGTCATGCATATTGTACAACTCAGGTCTTTCAAATACTATAGAACATATAAAACATTCTTTAAAGCGATAAGTTTTAAGTAGTTTAATAATTTGGTGATCAGAAATATGAATCTGAAATAGTTACAAATATATGAGTTTAATAATAGATCAAAGTAATATTAACATTTCATTTACTCATGCATAATGCGTGACAGGCAAACGATAACACCTTAGGTGTTTAATTAATCTGACTAAGTTGGTATAATTAAATCGATTCTAGTCTACGCTAATGGATTGCAGAAATTAGAGAGGATTAAAATCACTTTATCTTCACGTAATTACAATTTCTAGATTATGTGCTTCAGAAATTTATATCTGAAACGTTCAAGTCACAAAAGTAAATAGGTGTATTAATAATCTTCACTGCAATTGTGGTGCGATGAAACTGTCGTGTACAATTTTAAAGATATCTTTACTATAGTTATAGGTTCAAATATTACTATTAAAGAAAATTATTTCACACGTATTAGTGTCAGTGTACCAGTCACTTCTATCTTATAATAGAAAATTGAGTTGTGACACTTTCTTTATTACAGCACATTAAAATGTTACCCGCATTTAAAAAAATAATACAAATCACTTATTAGTGCTCTTAAATCTTAGAGACAGTGACAAATTCAAGCCTACAAATCAAACGCAAGCAAGAGAGTAAACCATTAAGCAGTTGCTCTTGCTTCGCGTGCTATAAATGAATGAAAACTTTCTTCTCCAACTTCCCAGATACAATTGATAACGCGCCCGAAGCTAACTTTTTGCTTTCCACTCCATTATTGACGTCCAAGCTCGAAGAAATCAGACAGTCTGTGATATCTTTAGCCTTCGTGATTTTCAAGTTTGTTACAACGGCCAATTTACTGAACCAACTTTAGTTTTAGTGCAATTCTTGTTATCTATTATACTATACGTACGTCTCATGATATTTGTTTGAAAATATGGCCAATGGACCGTCCTACATTGATCTAGGAGCAAAAAGAATGTGATCAATGATCGATTCAATATGGAAACTCAATGTTTCAATTAAAAACGAGACTCGTGAGTTCTCGGTTTGCTGGTCAACTTTTATTAGTTTCTGGAGTAGGAAAAGTAATCAAGTCTGCAATATATCGCACACCTAACTCGAGATAACTCTTAATTGTTTGATGTGTCGTCTTTCGAATACGTGCGCTAGTCTAGCTTCCTTTTATCATGTCTTAGAGCAAATTTGAAATTTGCAGCTTTGGCTGTGTCACTTAACATGACAGATGTATTATTCATATATTCATATATTTAAACAACATCAAAAATGTATCTAATATATCTATAATGAATTCCTTTTTAGATTAAAAAGGATACACTTTAAATAGTAAGTGCGCTAGTCTTGCGTATTGCAGTTGAGGCGTGACTTTGTATAAAAGGTTGTTATAAAGTCGAGTTTCGCTAACCCGCACGCTAACACTAAAACGCAAAATATTAATAATTTTATATAGAATAGAAGTTCATACGGGCTATATATTTCAGTATTTTTCTTATTTCCATTATTCAAATGCAAAATTCATTCAGCGCGAGCATTAGCATTGGTATAGCGTAATTAACGAAATATTTCAAAATATAAGCTAGCCTTGCATACGGAACAGCGTTCGCAATTACGATTACAAAAGCACCAAGCGAGCTCTAGAAATACGTTTTCTAAATGAAAGCGTACAAAAAAGAGGCAAACGCACGAAAATGGGTCATCGAATGAAGTATTCCATACGTCCAGTTAAGAGAGACCCTCGTGAAAACCGTATTTGCTTTAGCGCGTGAGTTCAAAAGCCCACGAGAGGGACCCTCTATAAATGGATGTAAAAAGTGGAGGGCCTAGTACGCGACGCATACGACAAGATTCGCACGACCGTCCGATGGAATCATAACAATTGTTTTCTTTGTATGCAGATGCTGAATAACGGCAGGCTTTCAATTTGAAATTCTGTCACAAATAGCCAGAGCAAAAACATGTTTCCATTTGCTTACTTCAATAGCACATTTTGCTTAGTGAACTAATATGTCAACAACACACTAACTTCTCGGTTAACTTAAAAGATAAAAAAATAAAAAGTTTATGAGTTTTAATGAAATATAATGTATGTAGTTTAAAGAACCATAATAGAGTTATTTGGTCCTGGTATTTTATAATTTTCAGGTATGTTATTTTCAGTAATGTTTAGTATTGCTACAGTTAGTAATACTGCAATATTGATGTCTTTATATTTTTTATATTGATTTAATTACCATCTAATCTATAGCATAACTACAGTGATTTGTGCATACAATGAATTTATGGATTGGTCCACAAAAAAAAAAAAAAAAAAAAAAGAGTATATAATTTTTTCAGCAGATTTATCAAAAGTTATTGGTTATAGTCAAGTATTTTTTTTTTTAAATTGTGTGTTGTAAAAATGTATAAATAACACATAAGTAATTTTAACAATTAAAAAAACATTTATTATTTTAAATGTTAGTTTTTATGTGAAAAAATGTGATAATAGAAGCATGGTAATTAACTCACTTTTATTGTTCATAAAATGTATAGAAATTAACTTTTTATTTTATTGTTTTATAATGAGATTAAAGTTTTATTTAGAGATTATTAATCAATTTAATCATTGTTTTCATTGGCTTAGAGTTGAGCATAATTAATGACTATCATGCGGATATTATAGTTCATCCTTGAAATTTTATTAATAGAATCTTGGAGTAAAATCTGTATTATTGATTAATAAATAAATTTCTAAGTCATATGTTATATTTAATACCTCATATGATAATGATTTTAAATCTAACAGTATACAATAATGAAAAAGAATAAATTAACTAAATAGGAGTAAAAGTATAATAGGTGTAATGACTTATATTATAATAAAATCATTTTAATTTAAGAAAAACATATTTTGACCAAAACTTAATCAACATCAAAATTAAAATAATAAGTCATAATTAAAATAAAAACTATTCTACAATCTATCAAATGAACACTCTAACAGTGAAAGCCACACATGCATCTACGTTATTCATCTACTCTCACCTAGTATTTAAACCCTAAACAAGATTTGCACTGTTTATAAATACTTTAGGGCCGCACATAACCTAATTCAATATTAAGATTGTCCATTTCACGTCAGTATCACTAGTAATAAAGTAAATAGCCCAGAGTCTACAAAGTAAGTATTAGTTAAATTATTTAAGTCACGATTTTGTAAATGACAAATATAAATAATTTGCTTTTTTAATAAGAAACTATATTTTGTTTTTGTTATGCCGCCATTTTGAAAGCGATAGTAGCTGCCAAAACGACAGCCAGCTGCATCTTTCACATGTCAAGTTTGTGTATTCGCTCGGATACTTGTATTATAATACAATAAAATTTTAGTTTAGTACTATTACGTAATGTTCGAGAAATTTAAACAAATCATTTTTTTTAATGTCACTTTTATTTTTGTTTAGGCCCTAAATTTCACTCTAGTTAAATCGAGGAATGAAATAAGTGTAAGAAAAAATGTTTTACGAATCTCTTAAATAATATTATGTATCTTAATATATTTTTTTTATTTTCTACATAATACATTACTATTCTATTCCGTCATTTGGAAGCAGTAACTAGCATTAGCTACAGAAAAAAATAATTTTATGCATGTTTCATTTTACTACCATCTAGTGGCAAGTAGCTACAAGTTGGTTGGTAGGTTTAAAAATATTAAATAAACATCCTCTAGTGAATTGAAATATAATAAGTGAAATTAATTAACAATTTATTACCTAACAATATATTTTCAGCGAAACAGCAAAAACTAATTACATTAAATATTGTTAACCATCATCAAAAACACTGGCAAATCTTATTATTATTTACAACAAACGAAATATTTGAACTTTTTCTTTGTCACTCAAAAATCAGTACTTGACTGTGTGACAGAATGACTTGAATTAAAAAAAATTGTTAAAAATAAATATAATGTCCCTAACTTATATAATACATTTTAATATATAAAAATTCAAAATTAGCAGTATTTCTATGATATGCCAGGGCCAGATATAAGAGCTGATGAAAATGTTCATGGCGAGATGTCTACTGAGCCTGCAGCTGCCGTCCATAGTGGTGTCGCAGCTAAAACTGAACGAAAGTTAACTGTTCTAGAAACACATGGTTATATTTTAGGTAGAACTATTGGCTCAGGATCATATGCCACGGTTAAGGTATAATATGGTACAGTAGATTAAATGAATAATCATTGATAAAAAAAAACATTTTGTATTATTTTTTATTACAATGCTAAAATAATATTATAATTATTAACGTAAATTTTAAAATATAATGTACCAGGTAGCTAGCAGTGATAGACACAATTGTCAAGTGGCAATAAAAATTATAAGCAAGTTTCAAGCACCCGGCGACTATTTGAAGAAATTTCTTCCAAGAGAAATAGAAGTTGTTAAAGGACTCAAGCATGAAAACTTAATACGCTTTCTACAGGCAATCGAGACGACTCATAGGTACTGATTCTACTTAAATAATGTCCAGTGCCTTTTATATTCTTAAGTTAAAATGCTAACTGAAGACATAAAAATTGAAAAATTGTAAATAAGTTAAATACATATGAAAAGTTAGTAGCATTTATTATGTCGCTTTTAGTTTTGAGTAATTATTATTTGTTATCAAATTAAATCTAATTTTTAAATAATTATTACTCATATCTACTTTTTTAAATGTCATTACAGAGTATATATTGTAATGGAATATGCGGAAAATGGTAGCCTTTTAGATATTATTCGTAAAGATCAGCATATCGATGAGTCACGTGGGCGTCGGTGGTTTAGGCAACTTGTGGAGGCGGTAGAATATTGTCATGAAAGGGGTGTTGTACATCGGTTAGTTTTTATTATTATTGTACTTGAATCCCCGCATTTCACGTATTTATTATGGAAAGAGCCGAAATAAAAAGTGATAAACCACACTGTTTTCATATTTTCACCAATTTAAAATGTTTCTAACGTTATGTGCTGAAATTTAACTCTATATATTATTCACTAAGACAGGGACAATACTGATTATAATATTAATATTCCTCCAGATATCTTTTAAATTCTTAGGTTATATTTTCAGAAAACGTATAAAATTTTAAAGGAGCCGGACTTGAACCCGCACTTCTTGGAAGCCATCCAAGTTTTCTATAAATCTTTTTTTTATCCTAAATGTGTGAAATTAACGCTTTAAATTGTAAAAAACTATTAAACTTACTATCATACATACAGTCCGATACAAGGAAAGTAACTACAATATGCTTTACTTAAGGAGCTTTATATCTTCATACATTTTCTGTCGAATGCGTAATATTCGTAGGAATCTGGCACAGCAAGCTAACCTTACCTAATTTTTTAATTATTATCTCTATACTGAATATAATTGTTATTTCCTTAGGGACATTAAATGTGAAAATCTTCTAATGGACCATGGTTTAAACATAAAACTATCCGATTTCGGTTTCGCGAGGGGACATATGAAGCCTAAGAACGGGGTGTACGCGTTAAGCGAGACGTTCTGTGGAAGCTACGCGTACGCCTCACCCGAAATATTAAAAGGTGTTCCTTATAGACCACAAGATTCCGATATTTGGAGTATGGGAGTTGTGCTTTACGCTATTGTCTATGGTAGATTGCCGTTTGATGATACGAATTATACGCAACTTTTAAAGGTATACTTATTATTATTTATTAAATTAAATGTATTCCATTTCCTTTTCGATGCCTCTAAAAATACGTGTGCAAAGTTTCATGATAATCGGTTGAGTAGTGTTGGCGTAAAAACGTAACAAACAAATTTACATTCACATAATATCAATTGGGACTGTTGTAATTTCTATTGGAAAAGATATCTTTATTAATGAACATATACTACAACAAATCGATTGAAAACGTATAAAGTATACGATTTGTATTTTTTTTAATAAATAAAATGTAAACTGCTCTACTGGCCTAATAGTCAATTATCGTTCATCCACTGTTTGGATGATACAAGTAGTTCAGAGTCATGAATGGATAACCTTAAGGAATATAGAAGGTATTTTTTTGTTTGCAGCAAGTTCAAAATAAAGTATCTTTCCCACGCGAACCGAAAGTTTCCGTAGAATGTCGAAAGCTCATTACGAAAATTTTAGCACCACTAAAATTTAGATCAAAAATCCCACAAATCCTTGCCGACCCCTGGCTTAATCCACATCAGCATACAAAAGATGAAGAATTAGACGCTAACAATGTTAGTAAACATTTCTGACATTAATTTGCAACGTTAAGAGTTAATTATCATTAATTTGTGTAGCTAAAAAAATAAATCGTTTATTCATATTATTGTTAAAATATTGTGTACTTTATAATCCTTATCAACATAAAATTTGACTTACATATTTTTTAGGTAGTCGTGAAATTTTAAAAATATTTCACTTAATCAAATTTAATAAGTATTAATATATTTACGTTTTTAAAAATATTTATGTTGACGATGACTCTTCCGTTACTGAATAGGTATTGAACGACGAAGAGAAAACGCACAGCTTGCATGGTGTAGAAAGCTATTTTTTGACATATAAGTTTCTTAGGAAAGAGTAGTCGAGCACTAAGAGCACTTTTATAAAATTTCTAGAGAAAATAACGAGAGGCAGAACCTTTTACAAATTAAATAGTATGGCTAATCATACAGTCCATGCAAATAAAGTTGTGGGCGACAGTTTATAGTTATTATAAAGGAATAGTTGACACTAAAAAATAATAGAAATTTTGATTATTATAAAATCGTCGACTAAACACCATGTTTTACAGGACAACGCTCATGCTAGCAAAGAGGAAATTAAAAGCGTAAACATCGGAACAGTGACATTTGACAGAAAATTAGAAGAAGTTAAATAAATATTTAAAATACACAAGCATAAAATGAATTGATTTCATAAAATTATTAATCATTTGCATTGTTTTTATATTTTCTAAATAAATAGATTACAAATATTTTTTTTACGATTTCTACCTTTTTATCGCTTAGCGGGCTTGTCGAGACATTTCTCCACATTTCCGCCCGATTTCGATATTAATCGAACCCACAAATACTCAACCGTGTAATCTTTTGGATAAATATTTTCAATTAATATAATATGAATGATAAATATATTTAACTAAAAGGATATTCTAATTATACCTACTTAATTTTTAATAAATCTATTAAACCATTATCAAAGTAACCATTATTTAACTTAGGACTAGTCTTAAAAAAAATCGTACATGTAAATCATTTTTTCTTCATAAATATAGATATTTTTTTACACACATTTACACACATGCAACATAAAAAAAATAAAATGAACATAAAAGTTGACTTGAGATATTTTCGAATCTTTTTTCGCTTTCAGGAAAATAAAGCTATATTATAGAAATCTTCCTTCCTTTGCAGCGATCTTTTGGAAATATTGCAAATGTGTGACATCACATGTCACACGTTTGTTGTCACGTGACTAAGTGATTTAGTTCACCCGAATCGACACAAAAAAAAAACTTTCCAGTTTTTTAATAGCATTTAATATGTCATGTGATATGATATCATTATATTATTTTGTAAATAAATTATACTTTTAATTGAATATAATGAACATATTACGAAAAATATTTTTTCAAATAAAACAATACAAAATTTGTAGAATAACTTATAATTTTTATTACCTATTTATTGGTTTAAATCCAAGATGATTAAATTGTATTTATATAGCATTTTATTCCTATATAAAATCTTACAAAAATATGACTAACAGCATATGCTTATTATATGTAGATTAAGTAACACTCAAGGACTTTTCGATTTGTCTCTACAGAACACTTCATCATCTTGCCCTTTTTCTGCCTGGAGTCTCTCTCTATTTTTCGCGTGTTTCATACACATATAAGAGAGACCCAACGTTACTAAATATATGACTGCTGCCACCCAACAATTAACTGCTATCTGTAAAATTTCATGGCATAAATTTTTATAAATCTCCTGCGTGCATTATTCTTCACCTTCACTTATGTCCTAGAATATGCGGAGTAGACATAAGAACCCAATGCGGCTGTGTTAGACTCACCTTAAAGATCCCAACACCGTTTTCCCATTAACCAAACTGGGACTAATAGGTATTTGATATATAGACCCTAATCTTAGTGAGGATTGAACCCGCGTGCGTAATCAAACTTTTCCTCTTACCCAATGTGTAGTCTTGCTCACTGCGTTACCGTGGTTATTTATATTATATACAGAAAAGTACCTTTTGATAATTATCTTTTGTCTGTTTCATAAAGTCATCGTAGTCGTCATAGCCGTGGTGATCTGGTTCGGCTTCTTCTATGAACGCTAGTACTTCCATTTTAAAGAATATTCCCATTACGATCTATTATTAGCAGAGTTAAATTGAAATGAAATAAAAATGTTTTGTTAAATGTTAGTTTTTTTGTATATCTAAGAGTCAATTATAAAAATATACGTAGGTTTTGCTACCATTGTTACCGGAGGTGTGTTAATTATAACATTTCCCAGATGCACAATTCCAAGCTCACTTAGGAAATGTGTAAAATGGCTGATTAATTTTATAAAATCATTTTATCTTTAGAATTAATCTGATTTACCAGATTTCTACTTTTAAGTACTTATTTACTTTAAAGACTACTTTTGAGTAGTTTTAAGAGGTTTACAATTTGTCTTTTGACTATAAAAATCATAAAAGTCCGTCATAATGGTCATCCGACGAAAATAGTTAAAAGTATATTCGACTAATTTATTTCGCCATAAGTAATTTTGGCTGTCCACACTGAATCTAACTAGTTGCAATTGGAATTTGTACATAATACAGAGAAAATGCTTAATTTTTTTTTTTTTTTTTCACCTCACGCTGTAACCCGCATATAGCAGGGTAGACAGAAGGAACCTGAGAACCTAGTGTTAAGACACAACGTTCTCTTAATTTAATTATAAGTTAATTGAGATTTTTTACAATTCAAATGTTCAATGAAATTCTAATAACTTAAAGGTATAATACATACCAATTGTAAAACTGCCCAAATACTTAAAAGAAAGCAGCAAAGTCCACAACCAAATAAAAGACTCATGTTTATTATAGATTAATATAATTAATTACTCTTATAATGATTCGTGTTTTCACGCTATAATAGTATTTTAGTGGTAAAGGATTAATACTTTCTCAGTAACGATTATTGACAATCGATTCGAATTTAAAGTTATGTCACGTTATGACTGTTGAATAAATACTTTTTAAGTCACGAGTTGATGTTATACTACCTATATCTCGTAACTTTTGAAAAAATAAAAACGATAAAAATTTCAAAATACAGTTCGATATTTAACAGTTAAACTTAATTACGTATTATGTATTATAATAAAATTGTTTAGGTTGTTAGGATCATATTTTAAACATTCATGAATATGAAATTAAAGAGAAAACGGCGATTATTATTTAAATATCTGTGTGTGCAACACATGAAAGCTGATGTTTTTGACTAAAAATTTGATGGTTTTATAAGTATAACCAAATAATATATGGCTTATGAATATCAATGAATGTTTAAATCTAGACAAAATGTCAAGTCTTTTATTATATTTAAATATTTCTCATTTGAGTTTTTACTAAAGCAGTTAAATGTGTCATGGTTAAGTAACATGCTTAATTATTTATCATGTTACATACCAACCACATACATTAGTGGCTTCTATCATGTTGTTAATAATTTGGAAATTAGCAAGAATCACAAACTGTGTAGCTAATGTTACGCAAAAGTAACTATTAATATATTATTAGTTTTCTCATAGTTATGTTTGAAAATGGAAAAATATATAAAATAAATAAAAAAAACAATATAACATTAATATTTAATTGAAGAAAAACTATAGAACCATTTTACCTACAATAATTATAGTAATTTTATGTACAATTTATAGCAAACATTCATCAGCATAATACTATTACGGAATTAGGATTTTTACTATGACATTAGACCAACCAGAAATATTTTATTATATAACAAAACACAGTTTTGGTCAGACATTATTATTAGGTATTAGAGTTTTACACTGAGTTAACATTTATTACTCTACGGCTGTATATTCATTTACTTCATATATCAATATATTGGTAATAACTTATATTTGATTTTTTTACCAAATTTATCATCAACCAAGCAATGGTACTGCAATAAATACTCTTTTCTTTACAAGCCCTATATTATAGTAGCATTTTTCTAGAAAAATAAAATGCTTTTTAATAGGTCTGTAGAATTTAGAGATAAAATAGTGAAGTGTTAATTTTTTTACTGCATTTTATTTTTCTAGTTTAAATAAATGGAATGGAGCTATTAACAAAACAAATGTACTTAATAGTACTTGCTACATTTACATGCTAACTGAAGAACGATTGTTCATCCAGAATTGGTGGCCGGAGACAACTAATGTGATGACATAGAGCAAGGCAGCAATCCAACAGTTGTAAGCATTCTGTAAGTAAAGATTTTATAAATATCAATTCAAATATTATATTCATGGGAAATGTTTCTTGCTCATAAAGTATTAATATACATGCAAAGAAATACTAAAACTTTTAAAATAATTCATACATGTAATTTTTCAACTCAATTAGATAAATTTGAAAATATACATATTAGCATATCAAATAAGACCTTGATAGTTACTTAAAATGTGAAGTGAATTAGCACTTATTAAAAATGTACTATTTAAATGAAAAAAAAAAGATTAATTAGTTTTATTTTGTTCAAAGACATTAAATACTGTAAACTATTTTTTAAGAATTTGATTGAAGTAGAAAGCCCACCTGAGAGTACCCAATCTTAACGTCAGCGATAAAGTCATCGATGCTGTGATGATGTTCACCAAGAGGGAGATCTTCTAATAGAGCTACTGCCCCAATATAGTAGAAAACGCCCATTAACGTCTGTAAATAAGTATTTATGAGAATTCTCTAATGATTAATTTTATGACATAGGTGTAAAAAATATAATTACTCACCAATTGTATAATACCCCACACACTCAGAACGAGTCCACACAGCGAGAGCTTAGGGCCACAGAATTTACAGGCCATTTTTGTTCGTTTATTTTATAATATTACGAACAAATATATTATTTTATCGACCACTGCCTGTCAGCTAGTGTCAAAAACCAGAAAAAATATGGACACTCACATGATCATTTAAGTCTATGGTATAGAGAATATAGAGTCATGTTTACGTTTTGAACAACTGATATAATATTGACGAAAGTAAATAATTAAATATATAGCAGACTTCTTCTAGTTGCCTATTCCATTATATAATTTGATCATTAAAATGAAGCAAAAGCTATATATCAAATTGATACAACAGCACAAATATGAAGGCAAATCTTTGAAATATCAAACACAACACATGTGTCACAACTAAATTAGAAATTATTATTATATAAATTAACTAAATTATTAATACTATAAATTATTAATATAGTTTTAAATCTAACTTCATTAATTATTGGAAATGTTTAGTATAATGGCAATTATCAAATAGTAAACAAAAATTCTACTGGCAATTAAGTAGTAAGTGGCAGCCCTGGATGACACATATTTCTCATCTTTATCGTGTCTCTGTGCTGTGTAAACTGAATATAATTTTCTATAATGGTTGACCGTTTAGGTAGGCTAAATTTATTCATCGCGTATAATTTAATGCCGTAGTTACTACAGCCACGACATGGCGTAATATTTTCTATTTATTTAATAATGGTGCATCAGTGTCATTGTTTGCTCGCTTATTACTTTCTTTTGACGTCTAATTTTGAAGCTGTACCGCAAACTTACGGGCTGTTTTTCTTTTTCAGTGAATAGTGAGGCCAATGCTAGAAGAATTACTATGGTGGAAAACTGCTTCGGCAGTGCAGGACAGGTGTGTGATTTTATATATTTATTGAGTATTTGATTGTTAAAGAAACTTTCCAACTTTGCGTTTCTCTTTTTATCAACCGACAAACTGAACGAGATAAACTTATAATAATTATGATTGGTGAACTTGCACAAAGATATCATATTTTTATCAATGTGATATATTTTATAAATTTAACGCTGTGTACTTTCGGATATTATTTACATACTTTTAATGATATTTTATCAGTTGATTATCATTTCTAAGGCGTTACAGTTAGATTATAATTGTATATGTACTGGGAAAATATTTTTTTTATTATAGATTTTAAATACTATTGTATATTATATTAATAGCCATAAAGCATAGACTCTGAGTTAAACATATTTAACAATAAATTGTACCACCTACACCTATTTGCAGAGAAGCATTTTGAGTTAAACAACACTTTGTAATGAAATTAAAATGATAATTGATAAAATGCAATTTTTTAATAAAATATATTACATCAAGAGTCCAAGTCCAACCATACATATTGGCCTTTAAAAAACATTGTTATGTATTCTCTCAAAATAGACACATTGTAATATATTTATTTCATTTTGAATTTTCTTGCCTGCAACAAATATATGATTAATAAATAAACATTACCCAGTTAAACCACTGTTATGTGTGTCCTTTTTTTATGTCATAAAAAAAAATTGTAGTTAAGTAAAAATAGGATAGAGAGATAATTTTTTTATCTTCTTTTTGTGACAGACTATTAGTTTTGCAAGTATTTCATATTAGGAAATGGAATTGAAACTTGTTTTTTGTGATCAATTTAAGACAATACTTATATTTAATGATATGAATCCAAAACTACTATATATATTTTGTTCTAAATTTCCTAAATTTGGATTAAATTTCCAATTGCTTTGTATTTATGAAAGTAATGTTTATTTTCAGCCTTTGGCTGAACAAGGACGGGTCCTTGTTGGAGAAGGTGTCCTAACAAAAATGTGCAGAAAGAAACCTAAAGCTCGGCAATTTTTCCTCTTCAATGATATTTTAGTATATGGAAATATTGTGATAAACAAGAAAAAATATAATAAACAACATGTTATACCACTTGAAGAAGTTAAATTGGAATCACTAAAAGATGAGGGACGTAAGTAATTTCTTTTCTAATTTTTTTTTAGCTTTTTTTTAATCTAAAATATATGTTATGAACAGTTATAACTTACACAATATAAGAGACCACATCCTTAAATATTTAAAATAATTTTGTTATATGGAACACTATAAATAAACACAATTTAATAACAAAAATAATATAATATAATGTTGCAAATATGAAACAAATAAGAAGAATGACTCATAGGTGTTATGACTAATGGTTAAATAGCATTATCAATTTTTTTATATATTTCTGACATTGATACAATATGGTTAGACAGTGAGTCAACTTTGAACTTATAAATATTTACATCAAATTTGCATACCACATATATTATATTATATTTACACTTAAATTAACTGACACTTCTTATCTAGTAGGTAAATTATGCTTTTAGAACAATTTATTTATTAAATGACACAATTTTGCCGCTGTGACACATGGGAAGTTGGAGTTATTAAATAATATATTATATAGCTTCACTTACATACAAGCATTATAGTGGTTGAGTGTGGAACACCTAGTATAATTTTTAAGAGCCGCCTTAAAGAGCACTATCTTAAACAAAACGTTTAAACTGACATAAATATATGTTGATGTATTTTTATGTACGTGTATATGTTTGTTTGTATGTATGCATGTATGTATGTTTGTATGTATATTTATTTAATAATATAAATGAAATAAAATTAAGTATATGTATATACCAATAGATCCTTTATGCACCTTTCTGCATTCTTGTGATATGTTCCTTATTGATGGTTGCCTGGAAGAGATTTCTTTCAGTAATAAGGCCGCCATTGCTCATTAATTGTAAATTATTAAATATGTAATGTATACTCTTTGTGCAATAAAGTGTTATTATTATTATAAATGAAATACCTATGTTGATGTTTGTGTGTTGAGTGCTTTTTGTATGTTACTAAACTAAATATTATTATGCCCCCAAGTAGGGTTTGAACCAACAACCATCATATTGATGGTGAAGTGCCAATACCTACTAAAGACAGGTGTTTAGTATGTAAAAAGCAGTGTTGGCATATTTTAGTCAAATCTTTTTAGTGTTTTTTTAGTTGCAATGGCATTAAAATAAGAATGTAGAAATATCTTGCAACTAACCAATGTGTCTAAATGTGTCATTTTAAACAATAACAATAAAAAAGTGAATTTATCAAAAATGCCAGTTAGGAGGTATTGGAACTTCACCATCTATATGTACTGTATACTAGTACTTGATGGGGGAACCAGAGAACCTACTATTAAGACACTCCATTCTCTTTCAACAATTCCGTTCCCCACTTTCCGCCGAATTAAGGGATTGCGTGTTGAGTGACGGAACTCAACGCCGCGCTTTGCCTTGTTACCAAACCCAAGAAATGAAAATACTAAATTTTACATTTCCTGGAGTGGGGATCGAACCCACAACCTGTCGCATTTACAGTCGTACGCTTGTGCCTCTGCGCCATGACAGGTGTTATTGTTATTGTATTTTTATATATTAAAATTATAAATTAGTTGCTATTTATTTTAGAATATCGTAATGGTTGGTTGATCCGCACTGCATCTAAATCTTTTGCTGTATATGCTGCAACTGCTACAGAGAAGGAAGAATGGATGGCACATATAGAGAAATGTATAGAAGATTTGTTAAGGAAAAGTAAGTATTTGCTTTATTTATGTATTACTTAAAGTAATAATAACATTTGAAATATTTTAAAAATATATTACTATTTATATTATTAATCTAAGCAGGGTTCTTCCTTAATAGCAAATATTTAGTTAGACTTTATTGCAAATATTTAGATAAGCTGTTACTCTATATATTTGCAATCAATAAATAAAATCCATATATCTAATGATGTGTTCCGGTTCGATATCATGTAAGCCAGATTTTCCCCTTTCCCACCCATCCTTTCCCCAAAATGTGGTGGTTCTGATAGCGGATTACTAAATTGGGCCCCCTACCATCAGTATCCTCTAGGTTGGCAACGCATCTACAACATCTCTGGTGTTGTAGATGTCTATGGGCGAAGGTAACCACTTACCATCAGGTGGTCCTTCTGCTCGTTTGCCGTCCGTTATCAATAAAAATATATATATATATATATATATTTTTTTTTAAATGTCAAATATTAATTATATTAATATTGTAGGTTCCCCTTATATGTGGGATATAGTGTGAAGCTATGTATGTATGTATGTAAATTGCAATAAGCAGTGATAGAAATAATGTCAAACGACAGTTATATAAACTAGTTATTGCATACATAAAAAAATAATAAAAAAAAAACCCAAATAGAAATAGATGTAAGGGTAACGAAATACTTTTTCGTAAGGTTTTAATTATCGGTATTACTGATCTTTTTAAAATAAAATGTTGTAAAATCTACCAATTTTTAACCTTACAATATGTAGTAAAGTTGAGAAATTTATTTTTTTATCAGGTGGTAAACAGCCTCCGTCAGAACATGCTGCGGTGTGGGTGCCTGACAATGAAGCTGCAATTTGTATGCACTGCAAGAAGACACAATTTACTGTCCTGAACAGGAGAGTGAGTATTATTTATTTAATTATTGAAAAATAGCTTATTTCTTATTTTCTAGATTATTCTGTTGGTATATTTTCCTATTATACACGATGGTCATGTTATATACTAAAAAAATTACAACATTACGACTGCAAATGAATGAGAAAATTACCTTCTTTTAATTGTTTATTGTTATTTTCTAATTTTACAAAAATATCGTAAAATAATGACATTCGAATCTACAATGAATCTAGTGACTGTTAGTAATAAACATTTTAGTGGTCACTCTGTAACATACACATGTCGTTTGCCAGCACCACTGTCGCAAGTGCGGGTCGGTGGTGTGCGGGCCGTGCTCGTCCAAGCGCTACGTGCTGCGCGGGCAGAGCGACAAGCCGCTGCGCGTGTGTCTGCAGTGCTACGACGAGCTCACGCGGGACCGCGCGCGCCCCGCGCCGCCGCCGCCCGGCCCCCCGGCCCCGCCCGCCGCGCACGGTCAGTCACGTCACGTCACGTCACGCGATATGTGTGACACGTCACGTCACGTGTTATGTGTGTGATTAACACTTTAAAATATTCAAAATATTGTGTGTCACACGTCACACGTGACTTTTAGATAATTTACAACTTGTGAAACATTACACGGCTTCACATTTTTAGTCGAGTCGGGGAAGATATAGTGCCCAAACTGAAACTTTGGCTATTTGTTGAATGAAATTCAACGCTGAATTTTGAATCCTTTCCTTTCCTTTTCGGGAAAATGAAAACAATTTATATATAATTATTTTCCTTAGTGTGGGGAAACCACAACAAATCACGTGTACAGATAGCCTTATAATAACTCGAAAATAACCATAGAATCTTAAAAAAATCATGATATTTAACCATCTAAAAATCATTATAGTTTTTTGAGTAATTGACGAACGAGTATAACGAAATAATTACATTTTGTATCAAATAATTAGTAGAATGCATAAATAAGTATAGTATCAAACTATATTTCTTATTTATAACGTAATATGGATGGATGAAGTCAAACTGGCATCGGATATATACAAACATCTCTAGAAATTAAATCAATAGGCTGTAGGGCACTCTTAATATTTTATACTTTTTCATAGTAATTTATAAAAATTTTACCAATTCCAAAAGAGCCAAAATTTCATTCGTTCCTATTGTCAGTAGTTACACCTGTACATTGTCTGTCAGTCACTCAGTAAAGCCATCGTTTGTTTATATAGAGATAAATAAATACTAGATTTTTTTTTAAATTATTTAAAATTTTAATAATTTAAAAATTAATAATTTTTTAAATTATTTTTTTTATTATTATATAGTGAAAGCATCATCAGAAAATGTAAACGCGGGCTCCGGCGGCGACTCGTCGGGCGACGACGACAGCGACGACGACGATGAACGTATCTCCGAACAGAAGCACGACGAGGTGATATATTATTATTATATTTATAAAACCTAGCCTACCCTGGCAGAGAGAACACAGTGTTAAAGCACTCTGTCTTCTGCTTTCCGTTTAAATCGAGACATAATGAGAATTTTGATTTTCGCGATTTTTACACATATTAAAAGAAACTATTTTAACCGGATTACATATATTTTAGTATTCGGAAATACATTTTTGGATACCCGACGTTTCGAACAAATTACAATTACCGATTTTTATTTTGGATACAATTTACAATTTGCATTCATGAATACCAACATTCAAAACGCAATGTCTTGAATTTAAATGAAATTATTTTAATTGAAAAATTTCGAAGCGAAGAAAAGACAATTTAAATATTATCATTACTTCTAGCGGGGATCGAACTTACGACCTTCGCGTTTCTAGTCGTAAGCTGTCCTACTGCGCCACGATAGGCTCATATATGTATTTTTTTATATTTTTAGTATATATTACAAATACTTCCTTAAAATTATTATAGTATAGAATTTAAACTATTATAAGTGACAATATATCTATAGCTATGGCATAGTTTTGCGTATGACTTTGTTATAAAATTGAAATTATAGGATATTCAAAATTTAATCATCATTTGTTATTATAAAATAAGATAAATATTACTTAATGTAAAAAAAAATGTTACCTCACACTAAAATAATTCATAGAAATTATTAAAAAGTACATAAAAATATTATTTTTAGGGTTTTACAAGCTATAACGGTGTGAAAAATGGACTCGGCAATAAAGTCACGACTGTATAGTACATGTTGAATGTGTAAGTCGAGTCGTAGTGTTGGTACTGTACTGTATCATGCTTTATGGTTTTTGGATATTTTTTTAATGTTTTTTTTTATCTATTGTGTGTCTGTTTCACTATGTTGGCTAGATTGTGTCGTTTAGCAGTATTTTTATACACGTTTTTTTTTAAATATTTGAATTATATTTACTGTTTTTGAGTCCATATATTTTGTATTAGTATAATGACTTTTGTAAAATTAAAAAAAAAAAAAATAATTACAACCAATTTGTTTTTTGGAAGTAAAGTAGGAATTTAATTTTTAATTTTAATTTATTGCAATGTAATTTATTAAATAAGATATAGTATTGTACATACTAAATCGTTGTTTCAAACATTTAATTAATATATAGAATTTTTTACTAACAGTGTGAAGTGTTGAGTTATATGTTTGGTTTGTTTTTGCTTTACTATATAAAAATAGCAATAGATTATTTTTTACCTAAATTCCAATATTTTCCTCATATTATTCATATTTTATCATTATTATTAGCTTTTTGTAACTTGTATTGTTTTTCACCATAGACCATAGTGTCGTTTTTAGTTAATGTCAAATTAAAAAATATTATATTAAATCACTTTGCTGAATATTTTTACATGCTTATCACAAATGTCACTATAATGATATCTTTGGTTTTGCGATGTTTACACATGTTAATTGAAACTATTTTAACCGGATTAATCAGGTATATATTAGTATTTGGAAATACATTTTGGAAAACTTGACTGTAAGCTACTGCAAAGTGTTCGAGACGTCGTGTTTAAAAAATAAATTTTCGAATACTAAAACATATTAAGCCTGTCGTGGCGCAGAGGCACACGCGTGCGACTGTAAACGCGACAGGTTGTGGGTTCGATTCCCACTCCAGGAAATGTAAAATTTAGTATTTTCATTTCTTGGGTTTGGTAACAAGGCAAAGCGCGATGTTGAGTTCCGCCAGTCAACCCGCAATGCCTCAATTCGGCGATAAGTGGGGAACGGAATTGTTGAAAGAGAATGGAGTGTCTTAACACTAGGTTCTCTGGTTCCTTCTGCCTACCCTGCTATATGCGGGTTACAGCGTGAAGTTAAAAAAAAAATAATAAATAAAACATATACGATTAATTCGATTAAAATAATTTCATTTAAAATTTCACCATATGTAGTGCATATTAAATATATGTTTATCTATTTTTTTTAAATATTCTTTTTTCATTCCACAGCCAAAGTTCTACAGTGACAGCGAAAAGACTGAAGATACCAATAACCATTCGTCCAAGGAGAGCAAGTAAATTAAAAAGGCAAAATAATATAATATGTAATTTACATAAATTATTTACAATTAAGTAATATCAACGCTTATTGCTGTTAAAAAGATTTCATTCAGACACACATTACACAATTTCTAATGTTATACAAACTTTGCATTATAAATTATGTTAAAATTATCATAATTTGTATAATAATATATCAGGTCTAATAACAAAGGCAAAGTCCATCTTTTGCTAATAATTGCAGCAGTCAATGACATTTTTTGAAATTTCAAGTTAACTGACATAGCTTAGGATTAAAATACAGGTTGAAATAAACTATATCGAAATTATAATTTACGAAATACATTGAAACTAAAAAAATATTAATATATATCTTAGTTTTTTTTTTTAATATATTAGCTGGAATTTGCCACCTATTTTGAACGCCTGTCGTGTCGCAGAGCACAAGCGTGTGGCTATAAACGAGACAGGTTGTGGGTTCGATTCCCACTCCAGGAAATGGATTTTTTCATTTCCTGGGTTTGGTAACAAGGTAAAACGCAGGGTTGAGTCCCCCCACTCAGCACTCAATGCCTCGTTTCGGCGGAAAGTGGGGAACGGAGTGTCTTAACACTAGGTTCCCTCTGCCTACCCTGCTATATGTGGGATACAGCGTGAAGCTATGTATGTATGTACTTTGCCACCTTTGTTATTACACCTCTAATATATTTTTTTATATTGCAAAATTATTTAACAGTTTAAGGTTTATGTATGTTATTATATATTTTCTTTTTGATTTTGTTATTGGTAAAGGTAAAAAAATTAAATATATTTGGCATTGTATATTTTGAAAATTATGAAGTAAAATTATTAACTGTTTGAAAGTGTGGAGCTTATTTTGTCAGAACATCAACATTTGTCAGAAATGCAGATGAGTTTTGGCATATATATAATAAATTAACATTTTAGACATTTTTACTTGTTATCTGAGAAATGATATGGTACAGGTGTAACCATCTTAAATATATATACCTAATATAGAAAACGTCATCAAAGATCGTTATCGAAAGAATTTGTATGGGAATTAAGAAGCGCCCCTACCGTGTGTAAGAGGAACTAAAGTTATCCCATACAAAATGCTTTCGATAACGTTACGAATACTTTGACGCAAGTTTTCGTGCCTGCCCTAATGATAATAAATCAGCTATCACTCTTAACTGTTAATAATAAAAACTTTTCTACTTAAGGTTCTTAATGGTTCACAATAGATTTTATACAATACTCATAAGTAAAAATGTAAAATTCTTTTATTAACGCAGATATAAGCGTCAAAAAACATCTATACTATATATAATATTGTAATAAAAATATAACTATAATTAATAACTATCATTCACAACAATTTGCACTGAAATCGGTTTCATTTTTTTATTTGTTTTTTTTTTATATAATAATAAAATGACCAATATTACAGAATATAAATAATATTTGTAAGCGTTAGTATATAGGATTTATAGAAGTTTTAACACAATTAACGAGTAGTGTCTATTAGTATGTGATATCATCTAAACACCGAGACGGCCTTTACTTTAGATAAATTTTTCTATATCTTTGTCTTTTTAAAATCCTAAATAGTGATAGTTAGTGTTGCCAGTGTAAGTATGTTTTCTTTTATTTTGAAATTTTTGAAATTAAAATCTGTTAATATTTATAGTAATGATTTATATGTGGCCTCGGTTTATTAAATAACTTAATATTGGATTCTTTCATCCATCAGGTAATTTATCTAAATGGATTATTGTAAACTAAAGGGCACATTTTTTTAAAAAATAATATAAATACATGGATAATAAAGCGTACGCTCTATAATAATATTTTTTAGAATTTAAATGTATGGCATTAAATATTATATTTAAAACTTTAAACAAGAACCTGGCAACATTAATTAAAACAATAAAAAATAAACCATAAAAATATTTTTGTAAAATCAACTTTTTCTCTGTCATGTCAATGTTTGCATAAATATAAATAAGTTGCTGATCAGCTTTAAACACGCTCAAATGTACTCTGAACGGTGTCGATTTATTTAATACATTTATTATTTAATTTTTTATTATTGTACTTGTGTATTTTTTAATTAATGTTTTGCGATTTTTAAAATATCTATTGAATTTTGTAAAAATATTTTTACAAAAACACTTCTTGAAGTGGTATATATATATATATATATATATATATATATATATTTAGCTTCAAGCTGTGAGGGAACCAGAGAACCTCCATTCACTTTTAACATATGTTAACTGTTTTTTTAAATATAATATTTAAAAAAAACATAGCATATTAAATGTTTAATAAATAATAATAGTAAATAGCAGAATATTTATTTCCAAAATAAAATAATTCCAATACATTAATAATTTAGAGCAAAAAATATTAACTTACTACAAAGCAACCGTTAAGCAAAATCTTTATTGAAAAATACACAAGTGAAGTAATTTTTTTCATTTCACACCAACAGTGGTTCTATCATCATAATGTAGTGTTAGTTATGTTACATCAACATATTTAATATTTTACATGAATTAGCGTATATTATTATAAATTTAAAAATATATCATATTTTGCTATAAAAATTGTTGAATTTTAAGAACGTATACACACAATGTATGAATCATACGAGTGTGGATATATTCTTTTGTATGTATATTAGAAATGTAGTATTTAAGAGGTGCATTGATTTATATTATGCGAAATTCATGAAATTTATAGATATTTCGTATGTAAGTATATTTTCATTAGGCATAGCTTGTTTGCAAATTATATTCGCAAAACTTTTATTAACGATAGGCCTAAATGTTAACGTTTTCATACTGTTTTTCTGTTACTTTGGAAGGTAGCTAAGCGAAAATGTCATTGTTTAATTCAGTTGACAAATATACAATAATATTTTTTATATTTATTCTTTTATTTATACCTGTTTAATATATTCCATTTTTATTATTAATATTTAAAGTGTTATTCACACATTTAGTATAAGAAAAACAGTTTTTTAGAAAATACAAAAAAAAATGACGTAGCGGGTCTCGAACCTGGTCGTTATAGAAACGTTGGGAACTTGGAAATGATGCTAACAATATAAATAAGTAACAATCGTATAAGAATTTCGACGTAGCTCGATAAGAAAGCATGACAGGGGATATAGGAATAACTAATTTTAATAATCATAGGTACACATTTGTCTGCAGTCTTTGAATTTATATATATATAAAAATATTATTTTAATACACGTTTTTGCTTATAGTAAACTTAAATGGCTGGCTTCGATCGGGTCAATCTTATAGTAATCTTATAGAGAGCGACAATGTATGTAATGTTGATAACAATTTTGTAATGAACATTTTGAAAACAAAACCCAATTCAATTGTATTTATGTCTCACTATTTTGGAAATAATTATTTCGATATAAAGGCTAGAGATAAATGTGGTCGCGGACTTTTATTCAGAACCATTAAAGGCAAAGAATTCCGTAAGATATTAAATTCGAGATACTAAATCGGTTCAGTTTAACTCCCAACGGTATAGACAGCGCACACCGAGATATCACACAAAGTTAAGAAAATAAGGAAGGAAGATTTGTCCAATATAATAGTATAATTGACCAAATTATATAAAATCTTTTTATATTGTAGGTTTTGTATTATTATGAAGTATAAGCTTTTTTTTTTATGGATAACGGATGGCAAAAGAGCAGAAGGACCACCTGATGGTAAGTGGTTACTTTCGCCCATAGACATTGACAACACCTCTGGTGTTGTAAATGTGTTGCCTAGACAATACAGACGGTAGGGGAGGACAATGTAGTTGTTCGCTATCGGAACCACCACATACTGGGGAAAGGATGGGGTGGGAAATAGGGGAAGACCTGGCTTACACGCCATCGAACCGGAACACATCATTAAATATTTGGCGGTTCGTCTTTGACATGATAGCGGTCGCGAGCCAGACGGAGGACGAACCTCCTACCACCAAAAAAAGCTATATAATTGTTGTTTTATCTGAATCTGTTCAAAAGATTTTTTTGAAATAATAACAAATACCCATTCACTCGTCCATATGAACTTCGTATTTATAATATTAGGGCTAGAGATTAAAGTTATAGAAAATAAAACAAAAAGTTTCAATATGAATATATTTCTTTATACTTTTTTATAAATTTCACATTACCTATGTTATTAATATTAAGTGTAGAAAGTTATATATTTTAAAAATAATTATTTTTAAAAAATATCTCTTTAGCTTATAACACGAACTTACGAACTATAAAAACTTTATCTTAACAATATTTTCTATGATTATTACAACAGTTACTTCAATAGCAAATAGTCACAATTTATATTTAATAAAAATATATCAATTATTTATACTGTCTTGAAGACGACATTTCATAGTAACCTTGGTACTAAAATACCAAATTACTTTCTTCAATACAGCAGTACTACATACAATTTTGCAATCATTTTTTCTTGATTTAGATTCACGTTTATTTTATCAAAAGACAAGAAACTTCCTCATTTTCCATAATTTTTAACCCTACAGCGCAGTGTTTACATATGATATATCTTCAAATATAATAACAAGTGGTATCCATCTAAGATTAATTAACAATACATTGTATATTAAAATAATATATTTATTAATCTATAGATTTAGAAACAAATTGTTTTGAATAAAGCAAATTAAGATTTAATTCAAAAATGTCGACGGTTTAAAAAATATGTCCCATATATTTTTTGTTGCTAAAAAAAATGCACTGTAAGTTTAAAATACATTAACGCTCGCTTCTACTCCAAAAAATTTAAGAAATATTACTTATGCCGCCTTCGAAATTTAATAATATTACTAATTTGAATTTAATTTATTAAATTTTATATCAAGTAGAAACATTAGCAGCTAATTCAAACCACTGTCTTAACGCATCACCCAGTACATTGGGCAAAGCGGACATATCTCTTAGTATTAAATAATATGGGAACGGGAAAGTATCTAAGTAAGGCACAAAACCGGATAGAGTGTTAGTTGTGGGGTCCAGTAGCGGTCTTCTGATATCCATTATGGAATCCTGTAACAGAAAAGTGTTAAATTTAGCTTTATTTAATATTTTATAAGTAAAAAGTTACCTGTTTTAGTAAATTGTATAGTTATAAAATATATAATATATGTATCTATTTAAATGGAAAAGATTTTAGATTTTTGAATTATCTTATCTTTCTTTTACATACAGTGTGCGGAGGTAAACAGAACTATTTCTAGTCTACTCTAGTCTTTATGTTGGATGGGGTGACCTATTTACAGATTTATATAAAAAAAACACCTTGTATAACCTTGTAAAACCAAATCAAAGAAATAAAAATTTAGAATACAAATATTTCTTGGAATAGAAATCGAATCCACAACATGGCATACATTTATGACTTAGAGACTAAAATTATTGTAAAACTTTTAAGTTTCCTGAGTGTGTGAACACGGCATGCAAAAAATATACAGTCGAACTGCGCCATAATAGTAAAAATGATTTTATAATGAAAGCATCATTTTCTTTCAATCTAAAAAGTTAACTAGGACTTATTTTACAAAACTATTTTCTAACAAAATAAAATACCAACCTTATTATCCGGGTTATCAATAACAACGTACACCAAGAATATTCCTTGTTGCCTTGCTCGCCTCACAGCTTGTATGACTCTCGTTTCACCCTCAGAGAATATTCCCCTTCCATCACTAACTATTACCAATAACTTAGCATTCAAAACATCACTCCTTATAGACTGCTGGTCAAACATAACAGTACAAAAGTCTAGTAATTGAGCTATTTTAGTCTTAGTTTGCTCAAAGCGTAATTGTTCTAGAATCTTCGCCCCGGAATGTTCGGAAAATTGTTCTGTGAACGGATGTAGTAGGTTTGGGTTTTCCCCGAAACTTAATACTGCTAGGTCGCCGGATTCGAGCAGGTTTAATGCCTGAAAAAGACATATATTATTGTATATTTTTACCTATCACTATAACAGTTTGACCTCATGAGTAATAGATACACATAAAAATGTATTTATTTTGAAAACAGTACTTAACATATTTACTTATGGTTAATATAATTGGCTTATCCCAGCATCTAAGTCCATAATATTTAAATGTAATATTGCTACTATTGACAATGTAGTATAAATATGATGCATAACTTTTCATATTTACGTATTTACAGCATAAAGCAATTTTAAACAGTCAAGCATTACAAAACTGAACTATGATGGAACCAATAAGTAGATTAGGGTGCGATCGGGTAACTCCGAAAATCGGGTGTTTCTAATATTTACCGTTCGGAAACGTATGTTCTATCATTGTTTGACATCCATTTTTATATAAAGTGACGTATACGTCAGTTGCTAGGCAACGCTTTGTTAACGCGTCATTGGGGACCGTCACCCTAATGATAAAAATAGTATACCTGTGAAACCAAGGCTAAGCTCTCAAAGGCGAGTTCTTTACTCCTATTATCAGACATGGAGCTAGAATCGTCAATAGCAATGGCTATCTTATAGTCTCGTTTGGCGGGCTTCGTGCGCCGCAACCAGATGCGGTCCTTGCGGAAGTGCGACGCGATGTAGGGGATCACACGACGCATGTTGATTGCGCGCCCCGTGCGGTAGTCACCTGGAAATAATTATAATGCTGGTCATTAGTATTAGATTATATAAGGAAAATAGAAACAAATATATACTAGCCGATGCTTTTGATTTCATTTGCGGGGATTATGGAATCTAAAATTCTGTTTTCGTAGGAATTTTGAAAAATCGTATTTAAGACCTTCCCATTCCGCCAAGGCGCCTAAAATCTAAATTTCAACTCTCTATGTACATGTAGTTTTGTCTGTTGGTGGGACTTAAAGAGTAATCTCAAATAGAACTTCTGGGGCAGAACAAATGATAAGATTTTATTAATTCGTCATAGATTTCATTTAGCAAAAAAGGTTTCCGAGATTTTATCTTAACTTTGATAGTTTTTTTTACTTTTATTTTATAATCAAGTGCTTCAAAAATTATAAATTAAACCTTAAAATTTCATCAGGCTAATGATATACAATTTCGACCACCATCAACTATAGAGAAAGCAATATTCCATTATATACACAAAAAAAATATTTCCATAGACTAATGAGACAAAAAAACACAAATAAAATAGCATAACAAACAAAACCCACCAGCTCGTCTCGACCTCGCAGTGGGCTCTAACACCAGGCGCAGTCTCTCGCACAGCGCGCGTGCGTCCGCCGCGCACTCCCGCCACGCACTGCGCCACGCCGCCGCGCTACTCCCTCCCGCTCCCCCTCCCGCACCACCACTCCCCACGCCCCTCTCCATCCACTGACGTATGGTGATGTACTCCTCGACTGTTATGTTGTCCGCGTGTTGTGTGTCTTCTTGTCTAAAAGAATGGAACAAGAATTCGTTTTCTTTTAGCTTCACGCCTAGTGTCTTAACATATTTCTTCTGGAGTGTGAAGACACTCCGTTCTCTTTCAACAATTCCGTTCCCCACTTTGCGCCGGAAGAATTAATTATAGTAAAGGCCCCATTGATCGATAAATTACATGTTGACTTAGCAACCTGTATGTCATTTTATACAACAGTGTATGTACAAACGAATAGTATGTGTAATATTTGTTGTATTAATTTAAACAACAAACAACTTAAGACAATAATCTTTATCGACTTTGATTCAAACAAGAATGTCATAAAAAATCTATATAATTAAAAAAAAACAAACATTTGTTTTCAAAAAAATTAAATGTACAAATCTACATTGACGTTTCCCAAAAAAAAAAAAAAAAATTTAAATAAATCAGTATAATTCTAAAGGTGCGATATGTCCATACATACAGAAGTCACATAGTGCAATAGAAAAATTTATTATAACATGATAACTTACTTAGTATGATAAGATGTGTCTCGCCCTCTGGGAACGGTTGTAGTTACAACTGTATCACCCTCAATTTCTATACCGGTCTCACCAGTAGCTTCATCACCGCCGTCTTTCTTATTACCAGTCTTTTCTTGTTCTTTATCTGCGCCTTCTTTGATCTTCTCAGGTTTAAGATCTTCTGATTTTTCGATCTGTAATGTAAAATATTAATTTTAGCCTCAATTCAGCGGAAAGTGGGGAACGGAATTGTTGAAAGAGAATGGAGTCTCTTAACACTAGGTTCTCTGGTTCTCTCTGCCTACCCTGCTATTGCAGGATACAGCGTGAAGTTATAAAAAAAGGAGTAAAAAAAAATTTATTAGGTTTTTTTAATATTTTTTTTTTCTTCTTTTTATTCTTTTGAAATTTCAAATGAGAACATCTATTTCCTAAGTACTAAAACATTCTAATAAGAATTATAATTTTTAGATTTTTAACATTACATTACAATATAAAACCATTTATTTTGTAACAACCATGAATATATTCAAGATAAATAAAAATCATAATTTATACCTGTATATCATCATCATCCACATCCATAGGTATATTTTCATCATCTTTCATAGTTTCCGCTTCTTCTTCCTCTTGTTGTAGTGTTGGTTGTTCATCTGCTTGTTCTTTTGTTGCCGAATCAACAACCTATAATTATTTTCAAAAAGTTTGTTACTTATATATTTTTTTTTTTATTCTTATTTACTTCATTTGTATCTGTCAATTTATATATGAGAAATTATCCTAAAGTGTCGTCCTATTAGTGTCTATTTCAAATTGATTTAATTATTTCAAATTGATTTAAAATTATACTAGAGTTACAGATCTTTATTGATGTTTTTATTTACTAGCTTAAAACATTAGAATATATATATATATATATACGAGTATATAACAATGTTTACGAAATATAATTATTAATACTTAATGAGTGGCGGAACTCAACGCCGCGCTTTGCCTTGTTAGCAAACCCCGAAAATGAAAAATTGCATTTCCTGGAGTGGAAATCGAATATATTTATTTCATGTCCTATTTTAACTTACTTGCATATCATCTTTTCCAGCTTTCTTAACATGTTGGTAGGCATCGGCCTCCTGTTCATCGTTTTGTTCGTCCCCTCCCTCCTCTGCGTCCTCTTGATCGGTGTTTAATGTATGCGCCTTTCTATGTTTCTTTTCATTAACGTCACCTGTTAATATGTGTGAAATTATAAATAAATAATATTTATTAATAAGTTTAATCAGTATAGGATAAATTTTGAAGCGCTTTTATATTAGTTTATACTGTTATTGAATCACTATATAGTTATATATTAATATTGACCAATATTTCGTTCAAATTTGCAAAAAAAAAAGCTTAAAAAAACTTTTATGTTTCAACAATTATGTTTTTTTCTTAATTTGTTTTTCACATTTTACTTTGGAAGAGAAAAAAATTAGACTATACACAAATAGTACTCAACATGGAGTACGCTCATTATTACTTCGAAATTGAATTTCGGAGTGTTTTATCACTGGTTTCTACTTACTTTGCCAAATACAATAACATGTCAAGCTAATTAAAAAATAGGATAATAAAATTAAAATACATTAAAACCCATACCAAGTGTCCGTTCTTGATCAGTTTTGCCAGGTTTGTTCTCAAAACGTTTTTGATCATCTCGGGAACGTTCGGCTCTCGTGTGCTGTTTCTCCCCACGATGTCCTTTGTCGCTTTCGTCTAATTCCGATCTGCCTGTCGATTGAACATCTTCACCGACTTGCTCTTGTAATTGTTCCTAGAAATTTTAGAAATGAAAACTTTTTAAACTTAAAAAATATTTTTATTTAATTGTAAAAATATCTTTTTAAAATTTTGTTATCAGTATATATAGGTAAAACATAAAGTATCCACCATAGGTACGTTCAAGGTTTACTATTTTTTGGCTTTAATTGATATTTTTATTGTGAATGAAACATACATTGCTGCAATTTTCTGAAAAGATTTTTGTAGTAAGTGGGAAATTATATGTTAACCATACTACCATATAAAGCAGTTGATTCACCATTTCATTATAAGACCCATCTAATTAGAAAAGGCCATATATGAAAATAGAAAATAACAGAGAAAGATTTTCTCTGGTTTCATATCAACATTTTTTTTAACTTTAAACATAACACTTTACACAACAACACATTACATCGCAACATATTTTTTCTTATAATAATATTTTCTTTATTAACTTCAAAGTTAAAAATTATAATAATTATACTTACATATGGAGCAGCTTCTTCATCTTTTGCCTGTTCAGCATTCGTCTCAACGTTATCATTGGTTCCTCTTTCCATGTCAGCATTTTCCACTTTATCTTCAGCAGATGGATCATCATTTGAAGGGTTAGCTTGAGGATTGGCCTCATGTGGCTTTTCTTCAACTTCTTCATTGTCTATATTTTCTTTATTTTTAGGTAAATTTTCATCTTCTTTAGATTCATTTTCTTGTTCTTCGGTATCTGGTTCAGTTTCAGGTGTAGTTTCATTTTGGTCCTCCGTTTGTTCTTCTGTTCCATTTTCATCTTTATTTTTATCATCATCATTTATATCTGTATCCATTTCATTTGAATCTTTATTGTCTTCTTCGTTTTCGTCTCCGCCTTCTTTATTCTAATAAAATATAAATTAAAAATTAGTGTAATAGTTAAGGTCTATAAAATAATTTTAGTTTACTTACGGAAATAACATTTTAAACTAACATTATAATTTTTCAATTATCCTCTACATGGTAACTTTCTTAAGCATAAATAAGATTACGAGACAATTCAAGTAGCTAATATATTTTTTACAAATATGCATTATAAACTAAAAAAATACTGTTGAGTACTCATTTAAATAGTAACGGAATATAAGCGTTTGTATGAAGCTAGTTTATGTGTATTACCTGTTCTTTATCACCCCCTTCGCCTTCTTCATCAGAAGATACTTCTAAGCCATCTTTGTTGCCCTTTTCTTCTTTTTCTTTAGATTCTTCCTCTGGTATAGATTCTTTCATAGCATCAATTTCAAATGGATTTTCAGTTTCAGTTTCACCGTCCTAAAACACAGGATGAATAATTATTCATTAAAATTATTAATATAAGAATTTTTAAATAATTTATGTTTAAGAATGCTACTTAATATTACAAACAAAATTAACATGAATATTCAAATAACATATGAGAAGATCTTATATCTAAAGGACGTATCTTACAGGCGATCAATGGTTTTTGTTATGTACACAAAACATGTACTTATTTTCTTCTTCAAAATACATTTTATATATTTTAAAATTTTTCAAATTAATAAATTAGTTTACTAATGTAATTAATTAATTTTTAGGTACGACGAAAAAATCAGACTAGAAATTCTAGTTAAGCATCTAACCTTATCATCATCCCCTTCTTCACCATCCATATCCATGTTATCAGGCAATTCAAAGTCCTCGGGTTCTGGAAGCTGCTGCTGATTACCATGGTAAGGATCAACCTGAAAGAAAGATGAAATATTGTATATTTTAGATGTTTGTAATAATGACAGAATTATAAATAACACATTTTAAGATGCAACATATAATATAAATATCAACAAAAAGCATTTTTACTTGCATTATTTGGCACCAAGATCGTCAGTTGTACTTAATATAAAAAAACTATAATGCTGGTTTCAATTGATGATCAATGTTTCCATTTAGCACCTAATGGAATGCCACCAATTACCCTTAAGAAATTGTTTATATTGTTTCAGCATATTAAAAATATAACAAATATAATATTGAAAATGAATACAGGATCTAAAACTTACATGATCATCATCAATCTCAGGTTCTTCCATTTCATTAATATCCTTTTTCTTTTGTTTCTCTTTCCCCTCGTTTCCATCGTCCGTACCTTGTTCCTGATCCTTGGCAGCCATTTCTTTCTCACCAGTACTTTCACCTGTGCCCTTTTCTTCTTTGTCTTTCTTACTTTCTTCTTCTACATCCTCTTCATCCTCTGTGCCCCATATTTGTTGGTCTAGTCTAATTTAAAATAACCATAACATTTGATCAGCTTCTGCATTTAGCAGTATTAAAATACAAACAAAACAATAACTTGAAGTATCATACGATTCCGAAATGTGCTACAATAATTAAAATATAATATTTTAATATACAAGCAGTTTTGATTAAATATGTAATATTTATGTATCACTTACTTCTCAGCTGCATTATCAGTTTCACCCATTTGCTTATCTGCGTCATCTTTGTCATTATCTTCATCATCCTCTTCGCCTTCTAAAACAATGAAGAAACACATATTTTTTTTAGCTTCACGCTGTATCCCGCATATAGCAAGGTAGGCAGAGGGAACCTGAGAACCTAATGTTAATACACTCCGTTCTCCATTTTCCACCGAATTGACACATTGCGTGCTGAGTGGCGTAACTCAACGCCGCGCCTTATTACAAAACCGAGGAGCGCCTTATTAAAAAATACTAAACATTTACATTTCCTGGAGTGAGAAACGAACCCACAACCTGTCGCGTTTACAGTCGCACGCTTGTGCCTCTGCACCGTGATAGGCGTTACCACATAACACATATATTAATGTAATATGACTAACGGAACTTACGTTACGTTTTTATCTTGAATATATAAAAAAAATATGAAACTTGTGAGTATTTTTGAAGTTTTAAAGTGTTAATCCCACACTTAGGAAACGATAAACATATTTAGAAAGTATAAAAAAATTTGAACGCAGCGGGAAATTTTTAGATATGTTTGTATGGGTATTTTTTTATTTTGTTGATATCAAAAATTTCAAAAGAATACTATTTCCTCATTTCATTTTTTTTCAGTCTGCGGATGAAAACAATATATAAATTGTCAAACCTTTCTGTTCAACATCCTGCAAGTGTGAGTCAAAGTCATCAGTCATGTTGACTCCCTTTTCTTCTTCTTTGCAATCGCGATCTTCTTGATTTTTCTCTTCTCCGGGACGATGTGCATCATCCAATTGATCCTATAGGAAGAAACGCCAAATATTTTAATAATAGAATAGAAATTCATACCTAAGTCATTGTAAAGTTACTTATTTAATATTTCTTACACAATTTTCTAAACATTAAAATAACGTTAAAAGTCAATAATACGAAATAACTCATAATTAGTATGAGTTATTTCGTATTATTGATGTATTTGATTAGATTATGTATTATTGAAAGAAGATATAACAATAAAATTTGTATTTTATGCCACCTTCATGTTTTTCCCATAGCAGGGTACACTTCACGTTTTGTCTTACCAGAGAGAAGAAATGAAAATAATTTATATAAAAACATTCCCCCGAATGAGTATCGAACCTATAACCAATTGTGTCAATCATCTCAAAATGTTATAAAACACAGCTATATTCTTACTTGATTCTCAATCCTCTCAGAAACATCTTGCTGTCCTTCTCCCTCACCGAGACCCATACCGCTAGAGAGCTTCCCCGGTCCACCTTCACCCTCGCCTTCCTCCATGTCCATGTCGGATGGTTTACAGAATCTATATTATATTTAATTTAAAAATTTGGTTTAATATTCAAAAAATGTATTTTTTTATATTCTAATATATGTTTAATTTTTATAGCGTTTCGCTGTAATAATATATCTTGTGTAAAAATTTTATAGTATTTTCCAAAAACTTTAATTTAGAAAAAAGTCGCCGAATTTCAGACTAAATAAGACTATCAAGATAAGTAATTTAAAGTTAAACAAGTCAAACTATTAATGCTAGTACTGTTTGATACGTAATATTAAACTATATTTATTTAAAAATATATGTTTGACTAAGTGTATAATATATGTATGAAATAACAATAACTTTACCCTTTAGTAGCAAGATCAGAGAATATTTTCAACAGAACCGAGAGCATTTTACAAGATACTCTATGCACGGCGACTTTTTGAGACACAAAGTATTGGACAAAAAGCACAACTTGTTCCAATATTGGTACCACTCTCATCACCGCCGTCCTCACTTCCTCTATTTCAGAATTACATGCAATAAAATCAACATAATTGAGTAATAATGAACGCATTTTATTAATTAATGCATCCAACTGCAATAACTTTGAATCAGCTGTTATTCTCTCTTGTAAGAGTTCCTTTAAATGTTTATCTTCTAATATCTCTTTAGATTCTTCTGTCTCTTTCTCCCCTCCATCGATTATTTCATCAATTGCATTTAAGACATCCATGTTATCCATACTTTTATCTACTGATAAATGTTTTTTGTATAGGGACTGTATCATTAGCAACATTGTAGCTATAATATCTTCTGCCTCAGCAATCAAGGCGGGTAAAGGTTTTTCATTCATTTCCTGATCTACAGGCATGTCTAATTGATCCAAATCTTTTATAGTGTCTTTTATATATTTAACTAATTGCTCAATACTTCGCAGTAATGGATGTTGAGGTACAAAATCATGGACTATTTTAGTTTTTAAATCAAAACGATACTCTTGTAAAATCGCTTCAGCCTTTTCCATTACGACATATAGGTTGTATTTAGCATCTTCTGCAATATCTATATGGGATTGTGAGACGACTGGTAAAACGCATTCCTCTCCTATTTGGCTGGGATTAGACTTTATTAACTTTGTGAGTGCTGCCTTTTGTTTATCTACTTGTGTGGTAATGGATTTTACTTTCATATACAGTTCTCGCCATTCGTCACTATCTTTGAAACATTTTGCGATAGGTGAATCTGATAGCACCATATCGAATTCTGGTTCAGAATTAGAATTAATATTAACTTCCGGTATGGACTTAAGGACAATACTAAATTGATCAAGCAGAATACTGCTTTGTGCGTAACATTCCAATAAAATATCAAGTTTATTCTTTAATGTTGTTATATTTGTTTTATTTGTATCTGCCTCTAGTATATTTGTAAGGTTAGTTGTTACTGTACGTAATTCACATACATATTTTGTATATTGGGAAATTGATTTCTTTTGAGTATTAGTCAATATCTGAAATAAAAGATTCATAAATTTTAAACGCCATCATTGTTGATATACAACATGTCTATAATTAACATGACACTATTCAAATTCCAATAGGAAATTTACCCATGACACATTGAAAGCAATGTTTTTCCAATTTATCAAAGAACCAAACTACAATTAAAAAAATTCAAAAACAAATTCTTCATATTAGTATTACTTACTCATATACATATACATAATGAAATATAATATAAGACAAGAAACTAACCAACAATTGAGCAGCAAAACCTTTGCATCTCTCAATATTTTGCAAGCCGAGGTCACCATGAGGTGATTGTAAGGCGGCACTGAACAGTCGGTGTCGTGCGATGTTCTTCTGGAAGTATTTCTCACATCCAGACCACAGCAGTAGTAATGTTGGGTCACAACGTCTATAATAAACAAAAATATATATAAAATATGCTTTTTTAATTTATTTTAATTAATATACATAAATTTATATTGCTAATCCATATTACTACTATACTATTAATACATTTAAACTAATTAACGCCTGTCGTGGCGCGAACGCACAAGCGTAAACGCGACAGGTTGTGGGTTCGATTCCCACTCCAGGAAATGTAAAATTTAGTATTTTCATTTCTTGGGTTTGGTAACAAGGCCAAGCGCGGCGTTGAGTTCCGCCACTCAACACGCAATACCTCAATTCGACGGAAAGTGAGGAACGGAATTGTTGAAGAATGGAGTATCTTAACACTAGGTTCTCTGGTTCCCTCTGCCTACCCTGCTACATGCGGGATACAGCGTAAAGTTAAAAAAAAAAAAACTAATTAAGTTCTATAATTAAGATCAAATTGTAAATATATGTGTGTGTACGTATGTATGTGTTAATGTGTAGTTGTGTGGGCGGTTTTATATAAACTAAAATGAAATACGAACGTTTTTCAGTTCTCGGAAAATAGGTTACTTACGGTAACATAGATTACTTACGTTACAAATATAATAGTAAAAAAAATTCTACATATGAACAAATTATTTTTCAAAATCTTTGTATACACTGTCAATAGACAAGATAAACATCTACTTATTGTTTTAAATTACCTGCTCTTTAAGTAACTCATAGCCGCGTGTACATCCACAGGCGGTATTGTAAAGTCATACAATTCTTCAGACACTGATAAAATTACCAAGCCTGTTCTATAATTGAGACCCATTTTAGCCAAATATTTAAATAAATCAGCTAGAGCTTTTCGCTTTTGTTGAATTATATTTTTTGCTTGTGACTTCTGTTTGTCCTTCTCTGCAGATGCATCCACCTATAAGGAATTAAAAACTTTATAAGTACAAAAAATATAACACATATATATTTTGTATATATACCTATATATGAAGAAGTTTACCCTTTTTATTATAAAAAGATCTCTACTTGTCGAGTATTTGAATTAAAATTCATACACATTTCAGTATTTATTGTGTAAAAATAATTTCGTATTTAAAAAATATCTTAAAACTCTCTTAATACTGTCCAAAATTTGATTAATTTATTAAAAGTACTCAAATTGCAAATTAGAGTCTTGGTTTTTTATATATTAAACTGTATTAATTCAATCTATTTAAAAAAATACTTTAAAAAGAAAAATAATAAATATATATAATACCTCCAAAGACCTCAAATGAGCGCTAGTTTCAATAACTAAGGTCACAAAGTCATCCAAAGCCTGTATTAATGTTGGGTATGCAGTATTGGCAATAGTGTCCTTGCACAACACTTTAGCTTTGTTCAGTAATGTTGGTACTTTTGATAACAGACTACCTTCAGTTAGTATTCTGCATGGTTGGTCACACTGATCTAGGTATTTCTATAATATAATATCATATTATGTATTTTAACTTACAATTTGAAATTTAAATATAGTAAAAAATGTAGCTTCTTTTTCAGTGTAAACGGAAAGATAGAGAGCCCCGATTCTGTTTGTTGTCCGCTTTCCCCCGAAATCGAGGCATTGCTTGAAACTAATATGACATAGATTATTCAGTAATGAATTGGTTTAGGTATAAATACCAAATTTTTTTCAATTATTTCAACATTTAAAACATATTAAAATAATCATACAAAAATCAAAACATTAAGCTTATTAGTTATCTTGATTTGCATTCAATTGAAATGAAATTATTTTCCATATATCAAGATCCGTTTAAAATGATCTCAAATAAGTTAGTTCTAGTTAGAAATGTGCAACAATTTTATAATAAACAAAAAACATAAAAAAAACAATGTTACAAAACATAGAAACATAAACAACGACTCACTTTAATATTCCTAGCTAAAACAATATAATTCTGCACATCAATCATATAAGCGCCGCCTGTCGCGTTCGCTCCAGTCGCCCTTTTCGGTCTGTCCCATATCCCCACGTGGTCTGAGCCCACTTCATTTGTATTATCTATTAGATAATTTGCTACACTTTCATTTAGAACTTTCTAAAATAAAAATAAATTTATTTTCTTATAAGAACATGTTTAAATGATATAAATTTATAGATTATAATGTTAAAGAATAGCTAGGTTAAGCGATGATTACTCTGGTTAGACTTGGATGGGTGTGCAAATTAGCTTTCAGAGCTTGGAATAAAATGTAGTGTTTATATTTATTTCATTTACTAATACTAGCTAACATATTGATTCAAATTGTATGTGGTAATAATATTTAACAAAGGAAAGAAAAAAATGTTTTGTAAATTTTGTATTAAATAATTAGGTTTTCCAAGAGCTTGCAAATTTAAAATGGAAAGATATTCGGAATTATTAATATTTTAAGTAAAACCTCACCTCAAACTCTTTAGTATGTTTGTGCAACACTTTGTGTACTTTTTCCACAGTGTCTTTTACACTCCAATAGCTAAGATCTCTGTCCCATGAGCAAATTTTAACAAAGTCTCGTAGTTTCTTCTCTATAGGTGCACGTTTTTCTTTAATAACGACAGCAATTTGCGAGGAAAATTGAGAGTAATAGTTGTATGTATTCCACAATATTGATAGAAGTTCATCTAGAATTGATAATTATGATTACGGATCTACTAGAATAATTGATTGTGAAGTAAAAATTTCACGCTTTTTCACGCTAAACAGGATAGGCAGAGAAGACATAGTGTCAAGACACTCCGTTCTTATTTATATATAATTATGGACTCTGGTTAATGGCCTGCTATGGTGGCCTGCTATCGTGGTCTCTATTGTGAAGTTAAATATGGTTCAAATACCCTAATATATAGCTACTATATATTATAAGACTTAAAAATATTTATTTATATGCAATCATGAAGACACTCATTTATACAAAAAAAAAAAATTCTTTTCTTGATGAATAAATCTCAGATGTTTTAGCACCAATAATTTAGTTTCTCACTCACCATACCAAAAGATATATTAAAATTTTACCTTTGGCGGAATTTGAACCCATAAATGCGTTTAGTTAGACTCATTCCATCTAATGATATAAGTTTTACTTTAAAATTTAATAAAATACCTATACAACTTACCTCGCCTAACACTTTGTTCCAAATGCACCAAATGACAATGATATACATAGACTATATCGAGTCTGACTTCAAATTCTGCTATATTAGACATCTCCATGAAATCTTTTAATACTGAGACTACTGTAGTAGACGATACTGAGTCATCAGATGTGGGGTCCAAATAAGAGTTAACTACTGCATACATGTAGAACCAGTATTTGTGTGCTTCTGATTGTTGTCTATATAATAGAAAAGCATATAATTAAAGTAACGGTAGTAGAAAAAAATAGTATATACAAAAAAAATCTTAAATTTATTTAAATAATGTTAAAAGGAGAATTTCTTTAAAAATAATCATTTAAAACGTGTGAAAGCCGCAAAAGCGTAGACAAAGTATATTTTATTAAGCATAACTGCTTATATGGAATATAAAATAATTTTATCATGAATATGTATTCATATATGTACCTTTGATACAAGTTGTTAAGGCACTCTTTCCAATGGCTCATTTCAAGTTTCCTCCAATTAATAATTTGCTGTCCGACCGCCAGCGATATGTCTATCATGTTGTTCCCTTTGTGAGCATTTTTGTTCCACTCTTCGATTTTATCTCTAAGCAATTCCAAACCAGTAAGAAAACGTGAAACAGGACTTGTTATAGGGAAGCTGAGAATTCTATCTACAATTACAATAATCTGAAAGAAATATTTTATCACATTTAAAAATAATCACTATAAAAATATTGTTTTAACCCGTTATCTGGGCATGACGAGATACTTCGTCATGCATAAAAGCCTACTGTAATGGACATGACGACATTTTTCGTCGTGAAAATTAATCGTAATATATTGAACGCACGAACGTAGAAAATATCTACGTTGTTCTATCTATTAAAAAAAGGTTTACCTATAACTATAAAAAAAGTCCCCATTGTGAAAAGAGTAGAACAAAAGTTTATTCCCCAGTTAACAGGTTAATGTCACACATTCTAATTCGGTTATTATATAACGTGATGTTGAAAATGTATATCTTTTGTGCAACAAGACAACTATATTATTCTAGCCATTCAAATTTTCAGTCAATACTATCATTTAAAGTTTGACATCTCAAATAAACTTCTTAAAAAACCCTGTTGATAACTTTTTATGTTGACTTAAAAATGCAAAGTATATAGACGACTTCAATTTTTTTAATTTGTTTTGCAATAAAAAAAAATCATATGAAAATGTTTATATTTCATTGATTTGTTCTTGTACTTACATCTTTAAGAGTTGGAAAGTCAGGCCATAGATCCAATAGTTCGTTAGTATTTACTCTGACTTTGTGTAATAGTGGCAGACACTCTCTAGTCTCAGACACCCACGCTGAACGATAAAAATCAACTTTTTGGTTAGCCCCAACTGAAAATAATTATTTAGAATATAATTAATTTTTTTTTCCATTAATTACATGTATAAAATATGTATTCCGGATAATTTGTATTTTGTAAATATAAAAAAATTAAATAATATTTTTAAATTATTGAATAAACCAGTCACATGGCCAAACCATATAACTAAATAATGTTATATGTATAAGCAATGTTATTTGATATTGTTAAAAATGTACTTACCAGTGCCATCTACTTTATTCTTAATATGTGACATAAGTACTAATAAACTAGGAGTTATAGTTCCCTCAAATTCTGCATCAAGAGCCTCCCAAGCATTTTGTATAACCTTGCTAAATGTAGGATATCTTAACAGCAATGAACTAACAACATCATTGCTGACCATTTTCTTTGGGCTGGTCAACCACTGTGCGTTAGTCATGTTACGTACTAAGTTGCTATGCCATTTGTATATGAGAGATATATCATCTGAAGTTATCAAATACTTTGGTTTTTCCGTTGTAGGTACTTTTACTTTTTTCTGTTCTAAGAAAGGTGGTTTAAAGTCACCGAAATCTGATTCAGAATATGATGGGAACATTTCAATGATTTCTTCATATGCCATGGCTTCTTCATTTTCGTCTTCGCATTTAGACCTATTATTAAAAATTGTAATTAGAATGACAGTTAAAATTATAAAACAAATAGCTTTACGCATTTTCCGTACAGTACGTTATTTATTTTCCATCTAAAATCAAGACGTGAGTGGCGGAACACAACGCAATGTTTTGACTTCCCCGAGTGGGGAAATAAGATTAATTTAAAAACAATTATTCCTCCGAATGGGAATCGAACCGATGACCATCACGTTTATAGTCAAAAAAAAATTCAAATTATATTTACATCATTTTGTCAATTATAATAAAATAAATATTAAACAAATTATACTTACTTAGTAACATATAATGCTTCGTCATCTTGTTTTTGCTTTTCAATGGCTTGCCTTTGCTTCTCCCATGTCTTTACTAGGGCATTAAGTATTGACAATATTGATTCTATTGCCACTTTATCTATACGTCCTAGTGCTTGGCAATTCATACTTAGTTCTGTTAAATTCATTTTTAACACCCTGAAATAATATTATATTAAAAAACATATTAAATGTATGAAAAATACATTTAAAATATTTTTTGTATGCAAATAAATTGAATACGAAAATTCAAAGTCAAATTTGTCAAATAGTAATATTTTTACAATTTGATTGTAATTATATCTTTCTTTTTTTTATCTGTATCCCGTACATAGCAAAGGCAGAGGGAACCAGACAAAACCTAGTGTTAAGACACTCCGTTTTCTTTTAATATTTCCGCACTTTCCCCCGAATTGAGGCAGTGGCGGAACTCAACGCCGCGCTTTGCCTTGTTAGAGCAAGAAAATGAAAATACTAAATATTATAGATATTTTTATATATCAATATATAATTTTTACTCACTGTAGGCACTCCAACTCCGCTTGATACACATCTTCATTACTTGCAATCACATTACGATATAGGACTTGTAAGAAATTAGTCGAAATAAATCTATTAAGATGCTCTTCCCTAGCATTTTTATTCGGAATGTCGTTCGGATATAATAGAAATGATATTAGAACATCACGCAAATATGGACCTTGTTCCAATTTAACTATAAGTTCTCTTATTAAATCACTGAGTATAGTAACACTGTATATTATTTGAGATAAAGAATTTTCTAGAGGTTTCGCTAAATCTGGGAACGCTTCGGAATAAGATGCTGAGACTTTCTTAGAAAATGCTTTAGCTGAGTATAACCACGAGGAAATCTCCTTTAAAATTGTTTGGGCATTTTGTATTAGTGGTTTATCATATTTATTGTTTTCTATTGCTTCATATAATTTAGTACAAGTATATATCAAATTAGTAGACAGAGTGGATGTAGTTTTGTCTGATAAGACTGATTTTATAAAATGTTGGCAGTCCTGAAAAAATAGGTTTTGTTAAAATTTATATTATTTTGCTTAGTTAACTTCTACTTTATGAAGTGCAACAAATTAAAAAAAAAACAAATGAGATATTTATCGCTTTAAAACCAATGGTTAGAATAAAAATTTTTAAAAAATACTAAAATAAGACATTAATAAGTAAGACTTGCTAAAACAAACATTAAAAAATAAAAACCAAGCCACACACCTTCACAAAGCTACCATACGACGGCTCCTTAGGTCTGAACGTGTTTCCAGACGCATATTTATGCACTTTCTGAGCAGTTTTCTCTTTTAATTCCATCAAAACATTACAGTATGAGTGTACTTTTTTCAGTTTCTCTCTATTATCTGTACCTTTTTTGTAACAATCTAAAGTTACTTCCGAAGGCTTTTCAATATTTCGATTCTCACTTATTGTTCCAGAAATAACGCCATGTACATAATACACGCTTAGTAATTTATCGAATAAAGCTATATCTTCTTCAATATATTGAACTTTAAGGCGATATTTTTCAACATGGTCTATGGGACTTATTTCAGCCATTATTCTTATAAAAATAAGACTCGTCATAAGAGATAGTTCTGCAATAATAATTTTTGTTTTTGTCTTCGATGTTTCAAATAGATTTTGGAAATCGAGTAGCTCATTGTGTAGCGTTTCAGCTTTAACAAACATGTTTAAAAATTGTTTGTCATCTTGGAAATATTTGTGTATATGTTGATTTTTGTCGTCAATAGGCTCTAAAGGATATTTACTGGCATTGTATCTCTCTGACAGTATACCTTGTATGCAGGTTACTAAATGTTCAAATCTCTTTTGTTCAAATTCAGCATCTGATTTTCTGTAATGAGATAAACTATGTAATAAATAGAAACTAATATACATTATAATCTATCTGTTTGTGTTTTTTAGCTATAACTCCATAAAACTGACGACAGCTTCATTTTTCGCGAGAAAATTCGAAATATGGTTTCTGAAAATTTTTTTTTTTTTTTATGGATACCGGATGGCAAACGTGCATAAGGACCTGATGGTAAGTGGTTACCTTCGCCCATGAACATCTACAATACCAGAGATGTTGTAAATGCGTTGCCAATGTAGAGGATACAGACGGAAGGGGAGGACAATGTAGTGGTCCGCTATCGGAACCATCACATTTTGGGGAAAGGATGGGTGGGAAAGGAAAAAACCTGGCTTACACGCCATCGAACTGGAACACATCATATTTGGCGGTTCGTCTTTGACATGATAGTGGTCGTGAGCCAGTCGGAGGACGAACCTCCTACCACCAAACTACTGGGATACCCGACTCTTACGGGCGACTCTTACCCAGCGGCGGAGGGGAAGTGTATTAGAATACAATTTAATTTTAAAGTTATCTGTGTCTTTATTTATTAAACGAGTGTATTAAGTAAAACTTACAATTTTAAAATTGCTGCTGAATCCAATGTACCAATGTTCTTCCACAATATATTCAATATTCTTTCTATTTGGATTGAATATTCAACGCGATCTCTTAATGCCACTTTGTCATAAGCTAATACTGGATGTAATGCTGTAAATATAATTTAAAAGCAGATGAAACAAAATCCTTGTATTAAAGAGCTTACACAGTAAATAAATACAAATGTTTTTTACTATATGGTAATTTATAATATAAAATAAATATTTATAATATAAATGTTTTTTATTATATGGTAATTTAACCCATTCGTGAACGCTAAGTGAATTCACGTCAATTAAAATTCTATTTCTGGTTGGCGCTGACGTGAATTCACGTCATTTCAAATTACTATATTATATTTTTAACATCGATATTTCAAAATAAATTTTATACTTTTTGTCCTCCCCTTGACCACAAAAGTTTGTGGCAACCAGCTTCAGAATTTCGTTATATTTGCCGGTGCTCAGAATTGAATCGTAGAAAATTAGCAGGGTGCGAATGTGTTAATAGTGATTTTTGACAGTTTTTTCTTTTTGTATTTAAGTTTACTTACTCGATTTATCTACGAATGTGGTCAAATTTTGTATATAAAAAGGCATTAAAGGTAGATTCATTGACACTCTCTGCGTATTCCCTGGAATCGCTTCCACTGTTTCTTCAGAATTAACGAAATTATTTAAGTTTATGAAAGACAGTGGATAATTTGCAGGTGAACTCGAAAGTAACTTATACAACTCAGTCCAAAATGTTATTGGTAAGGATGATATTCTGTAAGAAAATAAGATCAGTCATGATATATTTTTTAATTCCCACTATCACATTATTAAAAAAAATTGCAATCATAACAATATGGATGAAAATTAATTAGTATTAATATACCGCTGAGCAATTGTGATATTTATATATTATAAACAAAATGATAAAAATATATTTTTATTTGAAATAAATATTTACCTTTCACGGATGACGTCTTTGTTGCCGGTAAGAAGTTTGTCGATTACTTGTAGCTGGTTTAACAAAGCTGGTGGAAAGCCTTTCATAGCACTACCTAAAGAAACCAAACTGGACAATAACGCAATAACATCAGCGCTAAGCAATTCTTTTTCAAATCCAAATTCAACTGATAATCTTATTGAAACAGAAAATAAATGCGGTTGTAAAATATTTATAACTCTTTGTATTACATATAAATTGATCGGTAGAACTTTTTGTTCGGATCTTAGTTTATCATTATTTACTTTATTCTCATTCATTTTTATATAAATTTCTTCTATATCTTTAATTATTTTGTCTTCTGGTACATCAAGAGCAAGCGACATATCAGATATTTGATTAGGACTCAATGAAACTTTTGTCAGTTGTTTATCGACGGGCTCATTCAGATCAAATTGTATTTTATTGTACAATTCTTTTTTTGCTATACAAAGATCATATTCATTCTGGTTTTGATAAAGTTTTGGCTGACCGTAACATTTTCGCAATTTTTTACTCAATTTGGCAATTTTTGTATGCGTTTGATCCGCATTTAAGTTGAGTCTATCTAAATCAGAAATAAACTTTTGTAGATATTTGTGGTTTGGAGGCATTTTAAATAGTTCTCCAAGCAAGTACTTCTGTATCCATTTGCTGTGAACATTTAATAAAGGTATTATTTCTTCTTTCAGGATCGGAGTACGTTTGTTTTTTGATTTTTCAAAAATTGGCAAGGAACATGTCTTAATGAATCTGTCTCGCCAGCTTAGTAATTGTAGCAAAGTACACACAATGTTATCATTTAAGCAAGTAACACCAGATTTTACGGCATTTCCAATGTATCCATCTATCATCTGAAGATAAAGATGGCAATTCGTCAAAATAGGATACTCTGTAAAATCGTCAGTTAATTTACCATCGGACACTGCACAGGAATAATTAAATGCAGAGAAACCACTGTCGGACAAAAACAACTGTATAACAATGTTTTTCAACTCCATATAAAGAAGAATAAAGTTAGTGTTTACTTTGCAAATCGTTTCATCTTTCATTTCATATGCTTCTGGGAAAAATCTTTTATAAGATTCTAGAGATTTTTCTCGTTTACAATTATCATAAGCTGTTTCATTCATTTGGAAAATTAAGTGCCTTAATTTGTCAGTGTCATTTGATTTTAGCTCTTTTTTTATGATATTATAAACTATATGTATTACTTCTTGGGGACTTTTCTGATAAGATGTCAAAATAGAAAATAATGACAGTACAGTTGTGTTGTTGGACTCTTCTTTATCATTCGTTTGTTTAACTGTAGAGTACACGATTTGTTTGGCAATTTCATACGCAGAACTTTTACACAACCCTTTAACTGTTAATGTATGACTAACATCTTTAGAAACTATTGAATCGTACTCCTCTGATCCAAGCTCAGATTTCAATTCTTTTAACATTGTATTCTTCATTTCTGCCAACGACATATTTACAGATGATGTAAAGTCACTGCCTGTTCTAGGTTTTATGTAAACGTCTGAAAAACTATTTAATAGTGCTGTATGACTAGAGATACCTCTAACTAACTGTTGATAGGTTAAATGAGCAGCTTGCAACAAATGTGAGACGGTTGGTCGTTCTAAGCCTGAAAAGAAACATTAAAATATTTTGAAATTCGCACATATAAAACATGTTACAATAAAAAGTAAATTTGCCATCTATGAGGCACAGTTGGGATGTTTCTTCTTGAACACGACTACGGTTGTTGGTTTAAATCTGCCTTATTTGCGATATATTTATGTTATAATTTTTCTATTTACCCATATAACATTAAATTACTCTTATTATAAAAGAAACGGCTTTATCCATTACTATAAAAGTTGTCTTCCATATTCCAAATTCCTTATCATATAATGAAAAAACAGAAAAAAAAAATTAAACGAACGAAATATGTAAGTAGCTAATAATCCAGAAAAGATTGACACGGACCATATGTTCGTGGTGATCAGATAGAACCATGTAAAAATGACCAAATTTATTGTACAGTTTGCATAGAACTAGAAATAGCGCGCAATTAGTAGGGACAAAAGTACTTAACAAAGCAGTAAATAAAAAAAGGATATAAGATTTGGCAATAGATTTTTTATGCTTAACTTGCAAAAGTTACAGGATGCGATTTCTAAAAAATAATAAAAAGTCGTTATGTTACCTTGTACAAATGCAGATAGAGATTCATGACATCGTATACAGATATCATGGTACTGATTCGGAAGGCCACACGACGACAACAGAGCAACTAAATCCATAAAATCCATTGTTTCAGATAAACCTAAGTCCAAATCATCTGATCTAAGCAAGAATATCTCCACACCCCTGTTTCTCATAGCTCTAGAGATTTCCCCATATTTGGGATCCATAGTGAAAAACACTCTAAAGTTAGGATGAGGTTTAATTTCACTAATTTCTCCTCTCTCTGGTATACTAAGTACGCCATTAGGTTCCAATAACCCGTTAAGTCTGTCCAAAACGGCAGCGGATGTTAAATTTACATTGTCCAACAATAGCCACGATCCTTCCACCATTGTTTTTACAAGCAAAGAATCAACCCACTCGAATTTACCACCAATATTCACTGTAGACAGCTTTGATACTTTAGATAGTAATTTTTTTAATTTACCTATAACTTTTTCTATATTTTCAGTTTCAAAGTAGTATATCTTAGCATAATCTAATAGCTTTTGACAATGATCAAAACATAGAAACTTTATTTTATCTGTGAAATTTTTGACCTCTTCTTCCGAAAAGGACTTTTCCAGAAGATTGGATTGGTAAGTTTTATACTGATAAAGATTATTCAGTAATTTATTTGTTTTCCATTCCGTAATTTTTTGCTTGACCCAGACGTCCCGTACTACTTGGATAGTTAATGTTTCAATTTCATCATATAAGTTTTCAAGATTACGATTATAATCTACTTGTTCAAAACCTCCTAACAAATCAGAGACGTCCATTGCAGACGTCACTGGTATCACATGTAACTCATTCCCCGACATATCCGCAAGAATTTGAATTATGCTGCTTTTACCAGTTGCAGTGGCCCCGACAAGAATTGAAAGCCAATTCATTTTTACATTTTGTGCTAAAGCTTTTAGAGCTAGTATTTGATTTCTAAGTATAGCTAAATTTGTTTCCATTGACCGTCTATTCTTGAATGCCTTTTCTTTATTTCGTGTTAATGCTACATCTCCTATAATTATTTCTTTGTCTTCAACAACCAACTGCGGATTACTTTCACTTCTAGGATATTCAGGACAAAATATTTCTTCATATGATTGTATCATTTTCGCTTTATCTTCTTCGCATCTCATTCGATTGACATATAACATGTCAATGAACTTTCCTGGCGCTACTTTTATTCCACTATTATCATCATTTATAAGCGCTTCACACCATCTTTGTATATCCCGTAAATTCATTTCCCAAGGGCCACCTTTATGGCCCCAAGACTGTACGTCTGTAATTTCATGGGCAACTTTACAATTGAATTGAACAATTCTATGTAAAACGTCCTTAGGTAGTTGCGAATATTGTGCTTCTACAATGAACAACAGATCGTCTTTAGTTAATGTATCAATATATACTTGTGTGAATCTATTTAAAAAAGAAACAGGTAACCCTCTTCTCGCCCCGCCTTGCTTCAATGGATTTTGGCATGCAAATAGTTTTGTTTCTTTCTTTACTTTAAATGTTTTCCCCAATTCAGGAATGAATATTTCGCCTCTGTGATCTAAGCAAGCATTTAGGCCTTCAAGCACAGGTTGTGGAGCCAAGTTGAGTTCATCTAACAGAATCCAATCACCGTTTTGGAGTGCACTCAAAAAAGCGCCCTCTTTAAAGACAAAAGTTCCTTCTTCCGATGGTAGATCAGTACCAAACAAATCTGTAATATCCTGTAATAAAATTTAAAGAATTTTTAATGTATATTTCATTGTACAATACTTATTAATAACGTAATACAAGGATTACTACTTACCGTTTGATCACTTAAGTTTATGCGGACCACTTTATGGCCAGCACATTTAGCTAATGCTGTTACCAAACTAGTTTTACCTACGCCTGGATTTCCTTCCAAAAGAATAGCTTTATTTAATTGCAATCCACGTAACAATCTTAGTGTATTGGATCCAACTGTTGGCGCAGTAAATGTAAATTTATGTTTTTCATCGTCAATTTTATGAGGTCCACACTCTATAAAGAATGGTTTGATACCAAAGCCAGTATCATGTTTTTCAGCTTCAAGAATCATGCTTCTGCTACTTAACATTTCTCTTAAGTTTTCAGTGTTTTCATTATTGAATGTTTTGATTTGGTTTAACAAAAAATCTATAGCGTTTTTTCGTAATAAAATTAAGGTATCAGAATCAATATGACCTGTAAGAGTAGTGCCAAAACAATCTAAGAAAGTCATACAAGCACCATGCACATATGCTTCCGGTACGTCTAATAAAGTATTTGATACAGTCACATTAACGAATTGAACCCAAGATAATAAGTCTCGAATACTAAATGGAAATTTGTTTGTTACTTCTGAATTCTTGAGCCAATAAGTGAAGTCCAAAATACAATTGCCTATACCAGAATTGCCGTCTTCTTGATTTCCTAAAGCAATGCCTTTAGCGACGCTTTTTTCTAGAACCTTTAATAAATCTTCTCTGGAACTAACATGGTCGCACCATATTTCTGTAAAACGATTGCGTAGAGCTGGGGAAAGTTCTTTTTTGCCAAAGTCACCCCCAGGATTCATTGTACCAATAAAGTGAAAATTCGAGACTGCTGTTATAACAACGATATCTGAACGATCTTCCATTCCACGCTCGGAGAGAACAAGTTGTCTTTCAGGTTCTAGAAGCGAATTGAGTCTTTCCAAAACACTGTCATCTGCTAGGGAAATTTCGTCAGCCAAAAATAAGTGCCCTTTTTCCATAGACTGTATTAATGGACCGTCTACCCATTCAAACAATCTGCCATCGTTTTTATACTGTCTTACAGGACGAAGTCCTCCCAAGAAATCTGAGCTTTCTGTGTGCATATGACAATTAACGGACAATAATTGTCGATTACTCAAAGCTGCCAAAACCTGACATATAGTAGTTTTCCCACAACCCGTTTCTCCAACCAGTAGCACTGGTTCGTTAAATGTAAAAGCTTTAGCAATTAACACGGCTAGTCTTCTCATATTGAACGTCCATACAACATGTGAAAATTTAACAAGTTGATTATTTAAAAGCATTTCGAGAATGTGTTTAGTTACAGGAGATGTGTTCTGGTGTAAACTAAAAAGATTATCTGGAACAACTTTTCTTTTAATATGTTTTTCTATGACTTCTTCTATAATATGTCTCTCGTCCATTTGTCGGACTTTACCAGCCAATATAAGATAGCCCTCATCGGCAATATGTTGGTCCCAATCGTAGAACTTTTCTGCAGTTAACATTTCTTTGGAAGCATGTTTATACCTTTGACCCCACCTAAACAAATCTCTCAACGTAATAAATCCATCTTTTCCTTGAACAGCCGCTGATCCACGTCTTCTTACTTGCAGTTCTGCCATTATCTCAATCATTTTTTTACTATACGTAGGAGGTATATGACATCTCAGATGTAAGATCGTTTCCAGTTCTTTTCTGGGAATTTCATCGAAATGAAGTTCGACAAATCGATTTCTGAAAGCTCTAGAGAGCATTTTCCGACCTCCATACAAGCCTGGCGGGTTTTGAGTAGCAAAGAGCATAAAGTTGGGATCAGCTTTGACTACTTGTTGGGTTTCAGGGATAAATAATTCACGATTGTCATCTAGAACACGATTTAGTGCTTCTAATACGTCACTCGGTGCCAAATTCAATTCATCGAGGATAATCCAGTAACCTTTTCGCATGGCTTCAACAAGAACGCCTTCTTTAAACACTAAGTTTCCACTAGAGTTAGTTGCATATGAGCCAATATATTCCTGCAAGTCTGTATGTTCGTGGTTGTTTATTCTCACACAGTAATTTCCAGAGGCTTTGGCAATATAAGTGATAAGTGAAGTTTTGCCTACAGATGTGTCACCTTGAAGTAAAATAGGTAGTCTGCCTAAGGAAATAATGCGGGCAATATCTCGTAGATTCTTTCTCACTGTCGGAGTAAGAATGTAGCCTTCAGGAATATCGATTTCTAGTTTTCCTTTAGGAATCCAATGTCCTTCAAAAAGCAAATAGTTTTGTCCGTCCGCTTTCGGTTCCGGTATCAGTTGCTTTAGTACAGCATTTATACTTTTCTTGCCAATTACCGCTCTGAGGACAAATATATTTTGACAAATAAATTATAATTATTTATACAATATGTCTAATAAATGAAATGAAAAAATTGTATAACTAACGTGATGTTAAATACATACGTAAAATCACGTTAGTTATACAATAACTATTTTTGCTTATATAATATGTATCATAAATGAATATAAACATACGAAATTATTACTCACTTGGCAATCATAGCTTCCACTTTGGGATGTGAAGATCTATCCAGTTGTGTTAAAAATGACAAACAGAAAGCTTCATATAACGATCTGGCTACAGTACCGCATTTCGCTTTAGCTGCGGCAGTGAGAGCCCTACAAAGTGTGCGTAAAGAATAATGTGGCGAATTTCCTGAAAGTAATAAAATAAATATATTATTATATAAATATAAAATAGTTTTATGAAAATAAAAAAAAATTCCAGAATTTTTTGTAAATAAAGTTAGGGTTTTATTATAACTTGGCTTCATTACACTTTCACGCTTTTTCCTGTGATTTAGTCAAGTAGAACCTGTGACAAGAATTCTCTATTATCCACTTCATAGTGAATGGCGGAACTTAATGGCCACGCTTTGTCTTATCAGAGTGTTAAAATGAAAATTTAAAAATGAATATTCTTTCGTTTGGTGATACAACTGTAAGTCAATCGTGATTACAAATCAGACGCTTTGCACACAAAATAAAAATAAATACAGTGAACAATTTATGTACCTGAACCATCAACTAAATTTAATTTAGCTTCTTTCTTAATTGTCGCATAGAAACTGTATATCGATTCCAAAATCGCACCACTCAAATTCATATGATACAAATAGTCACCAATAAGCAACATCAAGTCATTTCGCTCTGTCAATTCATCAATAAAGAACTCTGTAAACCTATTTCTTAGACCCACCGGAAGATCCTTCTTTCCTACATCTGTAGCTGGGTTCATACACGCGAATAGAGTAAAATCAGGGTGCCTTTTAATCGGCACTTTGTCTCCCTTTTCCAATAAATCTATACTTTCGCTTTTATCTTCTAACAAACCAGCAAGACATTCCAATATTTCTGCTGATGCCAAATTTATTTCATCTAATAGCACCCAATAGCCTTGTTGCATTGCTTTAACTAGAGATCCTTCAATAAATGCAAATGTTAATTTAGAAGCAGCTTTCACTTGCTGGTCCAATTTCATAAGTTTATGGCCAAAAGACAGCCATATTTTTAACTTTTCGTCCTTTTTTTCGTGTATAAGACGTGCAATAGCAGCTTTATGACTTTGTTTCATTAAAGCTAGTAAAGCCGTCCAGTTTTCAGTATCATAACACGTTTCTATATGATTTATAAACTTCTTATTCTTATCAACATTATAAAATCCTTTGAACATCCCAACATATTCATTTTTAATTGGTTTTATAACATATTTCATATCTACTGGCTTGTAGCCTCCGAGAAGATCAGCAGAGTCTGACTGTTGATTCATATTGATAACAACTAGTTTATGACCAGTTTGTTTTGCTAAATACTGGATAGACGACGTTTTACCGGTTCCAGTTTCACCCACGAGAAGAACAGGCTCGTTCGAGGAGACACAACACGCAATCTTTTCAAGTAAGCAAGCCGATTGACGAGTAAAAGAAAACACAACTTCTTTGTTATCAAAATCTATCATATTCAAACTTTTTTGTACTCTAGGTACTTTCGCTCTACCCACTTCTAAAGAATTTGGATGTAAGGACACATTCGGTTTGTGGTGTTTGCAATAAAATTCCGATTTAGTTTCCACAATACCTAAACACGTTCCAATTTTTTTTGCTAACTCTAGTCTATGTTCAGGAGAAAAGATGGAACAAGTGAATATATCTAAAGCATCTTGGAGTACTTTTAGAGCTGAGTCTGGGCTAGACACATTAAAGCCAACAACAGATCTAGAACACCATTTAATTAGATCCCTAGTGGAGATAAGTCTTGAACCTCTCATGAATGTCACTTTTGAATCCTTTTCAGTCATATCACCTTGCAAAGAAGTATCGTGACTGCCTACTGAGAACATCATAAATACTTCAATCATTTTTGGTATAATTGTTGTAAGACTTGGATATTTAGTTTGTATGATTTCAGCTAATTCCGATCGAGAGAGTGGTTCCACATTTATTTGTGTTAAATGTTTTTGTAATAGTGTACTGGAATTGGATAATTTCTTTTGGAAACCATAATTTGTTATAATTGTTCTGAAATTTAAGAAAGAAATAGTGTTATACTTAGAATATTACTTATTTATCAAAAATATTAAATAAATTGGTTAAAAAAATAGATATCTGTGAAAATCATAATGTTTTCTTTATTTTACCTTTGAGTAACAAATAATTGAAAACCAGGTGTAACGGGTAATGCATCTCTATAGCCGGGCACACAAAGTGTATTTCTTTCTAATAAGGAACTCAGTGTTGATGCCACATCTAAAGCTGCACAGTCTATGTCTTCTAATAAGAGCCAATGTCCATTTTGTACTGCCTAAATATATACATAATAATAAGTTTTCATTGATTAAATATTCAATTATATACAAACACTGCTTGCTCTGAGGAATGTGATAGCGTTGTGACAAACGGGTTATTGAAAATGAATCGATAATTTACACGAAATAAATATTACACTCCTTATAAATTTTCAGTTGTTTTTGCATTTGGCACTTAGATTTTAATTTTCACCTGGCACAAAGGTCGATATTCTATTTTCATGAGAAGCACTAAACGATATGGGGATTATTTCATATACCTACATCTTGAAATAATAAAAAAACAGAATAGTGAAAATTATTTAATAAAATTATTTTAATTAAAAAGTTATACAAGCAGAGAAAAGAATATTATTATTATTTTGTAGCTTCACGCTATATTCCGCCTTCACGCTTTACGCCGAATCGAAGCATTGCATGCTGAATGGCGGATCGCAACGCTGCACTTTGCATTATTACAAGAGCGAGGAAATGGAAATATGAAACAATAAATATTTAATATTGTCATTCCCTGGAGTGGGAATCGAAACCACAACATGACGTGTTTACAGTCGCACGCTTGAGCTTCTGCGTCACGACTGGCCTCATTGTATTATATAATAGAAAGGACGTTTATTTTAAGAATTTAGTATAATAATGCATTATAAATAGAATAAATGAATAAAATAAATTTAAGGAACGAGTGAAGCGAGACGAACGAAGGCGGGGAGAGATGCTCCCGCGTGCGCATTTCAGGCCCGATCGCGATCAAATCGTACGAGGATTATAGTGTAATGGCATAATGTAAATACCTCCATTGTAGTGTGACAACATCAAAATTAATTCAAGAGTAGAGATTATAATATGAAGAAGTTAGATAATGATTTTTTTATCACATATTGTGCTTTCCTTTTTTAATTTTATATTGTAAAATTGTAAATGGAACATAGTAAGAATATTTTAAGTTGTAATTTAATGTTTTCATATTTTAAATTTATACTTTTATACAATGTTGCAAGTACAAAAACACGATAATGATTCTTGCCTCACATAAAATTAAAAATATCACACAAACAAAAAATATTTATCATTTACCTCTGTAAGTACACCAGGTGTCCATACAAATTCACCTGGCACATCTGTACATTGATGAGACCCTAATAACATTCTAGAATCTGTCTGATCTCCAAGTTGGATTTTCTTAAAGGCAGTTCCTTTGCGCCCAGTTATTGCGGCTAGGTGTTCAACTAGAGATGTCTTTCCTGAACCTACTGGACCCATTAGTGATAGAGCTTGCCCTACGAAAAATTATAAATTTGTAATTGTACATTTAAAAATTACAAAAATATTTAAATATATATTTTTTTATATAGATGTAAACATGCATACCTTTTTGCACCAAATTGAAACTAATACAACTTTGCTGTTACACCATTTTTTGAATAAATAATGTTTTTATTTTAAAAATCTTTAAAGTAATTAAAAGAGATGAAAGACATATTACCAGTTGAATGTATAAGTTGGATCAGTTTATATGTCAAAAATTACTAGACGTTCATAGACTTTTATTAAATGAATATATGGTGCATATTATTACAAGACGATTTACCTGATGCTACAGCAAGGGCAAGACTTCTCAAGTTATTAATAGTTGACTTTACTGGCACTAGATGTCCTGCTTGACTATTATCTTTATCATGTATTGGAAGCAGTATTCCATCAATATTGACCACATTACTACTGTTTAAATTTAATTCATTTACATTGCCATCTATTATATATATTTCTTTAGTTGAAGGAATGTGTTTAATATCATCTTGCTGTGTGAGATTTAAATTTGCTGATAGTATTTTTGTTTGACCTTCTGTCATATTTGTAATTATTGCCATACATTCTTTTACCATCCTATAAATATTGTGTTAAAAACCGTGTTTATTGTGTAAAGGAACAAGCCAAATGATAATTAGATGTACATACATAAACAGAAAGTAGTAGCTTTATTTGATAAAAAATATATATATTTCAAATATATCATGTAAAATATTTACCATCTGATTTCAGCATCTTGATGAGTACTAAAATTCACTATAAACTTTGTCCAGTCCCATTTTACAGACAGTTCATTAGGTAATTTATTAAGTAATGAGTAACAACATGATACTATATGATAATCAGTTATTTTTTGCTGGCAATCTAAAAGTCTTCGCTTTTTTGGTGCCACATTATAGGAGTCTTCATGATGTATAAATATTTCATAAGGGGGTATTGCATTTATTTGAAAATATTTAAGCGCATATCTGAAACATGAAAACATATTTTCACATATATGGGTATATTTAAAATTGTGATCTTGTTTAAAAATAATAACTAAACATTATAATAGTAAATATTTATCGAATACAAAGTACATATAAATATAATAATAACTTAATTAATAAAAAATACTTTTCTTACTGCAAAATATCTGGATGATCACTCAATAATGATAAAACTATCGAGTACTCCAAATGATGTGTTTTTTCCAAGTCACTACATTGATCATAATTTGTGCTAGAAAACACAGGTTTTAAAGGAATCTTTGTAGAAACTAAGCCTAAGAGAATATTTGACAAATATTTTTTGAATAACACCACATCCTCGAAATTTAAAAGAAAGTCAGCTAATTTATCTATTACATCTGTAATTTCACTATCATTATTTTTCAAGGAATTCTGAAAAATAAGAAATAATTAAATATATTCACGTTAAAAATAAAATACATTTCATGAGAATAAAAGCACAAAAAATAAATGAAAACTGAAATAAGAATTGAATGTTTACTAACCACAACACGTTGGCATGTTGCTACTAAATCCGAATTTGTTGATTCTAATTCAATATTTTTTAGCGCCGCAATAATTTTCTCGTACATTTTAACTATTTGTTTTAGCTTTATATTATTTAACAATTAAAATAATATTTTACAGACAACAATAACATTGTAGCCGGCGGAATAACGTGTTGTTCACGTGCTTGTCAAACATGACAATGGTAATGTCTAGGGATGACACCGACATATCAAAACGTAACTAAAAATGGTTTTCTCTCTTATATCATATCATACCGATATCTAAATGATCATATCCGATATCAAATATCTACTTACAAAACGAAACGACAACTTGACGATGAGATATGAAAACTAAATCGTAACGAATACTAAATCATAACGAAAACTATCGCAACACAAACTCGATATCTGAAAACGGATTTGATATCGGATATGAAAACTTCATATCCGCTAAAAAACGATACGCTACAGCTAAAAAACGATAACGCCCATGTCTAGTAATGTCATATTGACATAGACGATAGATCAACCAAAAAAAATCTTATTCATACAACGTGACATTAGCGAAGTGATTCGTGCTCAACTGGCACGCCTGAAGCGCCATAATTTAAGAACTGAAAAAAATCTTAAGAACTTCATCATTGGTTATCACTCTATGTTAATACATTAAAAACAAATAATATGAAAATTATGCGGATATATATATACATACATAGCTTCACGCTGTATTCCACAGGGTAGGCACAGGGAACATAGTGTTAAGACACTCCGTTCCCCACTTTCCGCCGAATTGATGCATTGCGTGCTGAGTTGCGGAATTCAACACCGCGCTTTGCCTTATTACTAAACCTAGAAAATGATAAGTTTCATTTCCTGGAGTGGATATCGAATCCACAACCTGTCGCGTTTACAATCGCACGCTTGTGCCTCTGCGCCACGACAGGCGTTTAAAATAAAATAAAAATACAATATACATGAATTAACTAAACATTATGGTAAAATGCATAACCCACTATTGATACTTGAAACTGAGATCTCAATAATCGCAGATTTTTGTTTTTTTGATGTAATGCCTAATAGTGTATGTAATGCCTAATAAAATTAACACCACAAGTTTATTTATCAGATGTTAGTTAAACGCATTATATTTTTAAGCGCCATGGCAATCGGTAATCATTTTAAAGTTTTTTTGTGTTTTAATCGACTAATCTTCAGTATGTTATTTCCTCCATTTGTATATGACATTGGTAAAGAAATAGCGCTTAAACTTAATACGCCTAAAAAACATAAAATATAGAATTGAACAGAAACGTCAAAATTCAAATGACATCACAAGTCAATATTTCAAACAAATAGTAAGGGCGCGCAAAAGTTTTGTTTTAGTAAAACAAATAATTAATGTAGAATGGTCTTACAATACTTGATACTCTAATATAAATAGACAATAGTGTTTCTATAATATTTTATTTTCATACAAAATGGATGATTCTCAAGGTTCAGACTTTTTTTCGGAAACCGGCACGAGCATGTATGATGTATCTACAGTATCCTTTTAGCTATAATTTGATTTATAGTTTTATTAATAAATCTTATGAAAAAGAAATAAATTATTAGTGTGAGCTATCAACGCTTTTTCTTTTTTTGATATTATCAAATCAATAAAAAACATCTCAATATTTTGTAACGATTGTTGCGACTACTGTAACGACTAAGTAAAATTCTGTTAAGCACCTCTCATTATTAAATCAGCCTGTAACTTATTGTGTGTAGTCATATAAACAACAAATATTTATTCCTTAATGTAACTACTTATAAGATTGATGAAGAGTCTTATCAAACACTCTTTAATAAAATAAAAAAAACCACAACAACAAAAATTTGTGATAAAAATATAAGATATGAGGAAAAATGTAGAACTCTTTTGGATGATTGTAGAAATTGTGCAGAACAGGTTTGGACCCCTTCAATATTCTAAAACAAACAAATGAAGACATATGTTAACAATATGTCTTCATTTGTTAAATATAAAATAATTATTTATTGTTATAGAGCTTCAACCTTATTATATCTTTATTAGAAGATTCTTCCATTGATGTAGATAAACTATGCAGTTACTTAGAAAATGTGGTGGAAATCTTACAAATACTGTCCAATTTCATTAAAAATATTATTGAAACTCTTCCATTTACTTGTTGTACAGTTAAAACATTTCCTACTTGTACAGGAGCTATTGTAGAATTAATTTTCTCTCATTGTAAAGACAGGTATGTATTTTAAATTATTTTAATATCAAGTATAATTATGCATTTGTACTAAATTATTCTAATGTTATATAATATCTTATAATTTCAGCGAATTTATTTATGAAAATCATCTAAATTTAGTGGAAAAACAACTGAAAGAATTATTTCGCAGTTGCCATGAACTACAGCTGACTTACTTAATGACTTTACAAAAACATTTTTTATTTGATTTAAGTAAAAAAGATGAACAGGAGATACTTCTGGAAGGTAAATTGTAAAATTTCAATACATATTTATTTAAAAGTAATATATTTTAATATATATATTTCATAGCTTTAGATATTAATTTGAAAATTGGTGAAATTGTACAGTCATTGGATGTAAAGACTATGGCAGAACAGTGGAAAGCGTATACTATAATTTGTGAAAAGTACTCAGCTTTCTTAGTGGACAAAAACACTAGTAACAATTGCACTAAGTTATTGGTATCTACAATATACAAAAATATAACAACTGTTATGGAGGTAAAGTACTAATTATTAACTAACTAACTTAAATATAGTAATAGTGATAATGCATGAGTTTTACCATTAAATCCTGTCATAAAGTGATAAACTGGACATTCCATTAATAGTCTGTAATAATATTGTGATAATTAGTAAAAAATAAACTTAAGGTATTTATTTTTGGATTGTGTTCCAAATGATCAAGGTGTGTTTATTATATGAGGAGCAACTATAGTTTTTTTTTGTTCTGCCAAATTTCCTTTATATATTACATTATTTTTAATAAATTCAGTTAAAAGCTTAATTAATTGATGAATTAAATTATGTTTGTATATTTTTTACATTTATAGCATTGTATGGAGTTCGTTTTAACATACAATTGTCATATTTTAAGTAATACCATGCATAGCTATTTAGCTATACATAATTTATTATAAATCTTTAGTCATTATTTGCAATGAATCACTTTCAAAGTGGGTAATGAAAATACTTTGAATATAAAGATGGGATTGAATCCACAACCATTGCATGTAAAGTCAGTTTAATAATTAATAAAATTACCTAATTTGTTCCAGGCAGAAGAAGGGGATAAAATTATTGTGAGATCTTTAAAAGTGGCAAGCTTTTCATTGAAAATTTTATTAAGAATATCTGTCATATTTAAGGGAGCAACAAATATTGATTATGGATGCATTATTCAGTTATTGTGTTCTATAAAATTGTAAGTATCTGTAATAAAAATCATTGTAAGCCAGTTTTTTTATTGTTTTTAGTATTAATAACGCCTGTCGGGGCGCAAAGGCACAAGTGTGCGACTGTAAAGCGACAATTTGTGGGTTCGATTCCCACTCCAGGAAATGAAGTATTTTCATTTTCTGGGTTTGGTAGCAAGGCAAAGCGCGGCGTTGAGTTCCGCCACTCAACACGCAATGCCTCAATCTGGTGGAAAATGGGGAACGGATTTGTTGAAGGAGAACGGAGTGTCTTAATACTAGGTTCTAAGGTTCCTTCTGCCCACCCTGCTATATGCGGGATACAGCGTGAAGTTAAAAAAAAAAATAATAATAATTCTATATTACTAATAACCACAAAGGTTGCGTAAAATACGTGTTTCCTCAGCGACATGTCACTTTATACAGTTTTTTTTTTTTTAACTTCACGCTGTATCCTGCATATAGCAGGGTAGGCAGAGGGAACCTAGGAACCTAGTGTTAAGACACTCCGTTCTCTTTCAACAAATACGTTCCCCACTATCCGCCGGATAGAGGCATTGCGTGTTGAGTGACGGAACTCAACGCAGCGCTTTGCCTTGTTACGAATCCCAGAAAATGAAAATATTTAATTTACTGGAGTGGAAATCGAACCCACGACCTGCCGCTTTACAGTCGTACACTTGTGCCTCTGCGTCACGACAGGCGTTTATTTATTTAGGCTTTATACAGATGTGTATTTTAAACACATGATAGTGTGTGTAATTTAAAATTATTATGAAAAATAAAGATTTTTCATATTTTCCTTCATAGAAACTTTAACAGTGACAAATTTTTAAATTTGCTTTATATTATACTATATCAATGTATATATTAACACACTCCAATTAAAAAAATATATGATTTCAGGTGCGACAGTAACTATCATGAATTATTTTCAAATAAACCTTCTGAAATTTCAAGTCTTATGTATGGACACTTGTCACCACCATCTGAAGCTATAATAAATAATCTTGTAAATGATGAACAATTTATAAAAGTAAGGAAGTCAATCATATATATTTCCTCCTTTCTATTTTTATATGAATTTACATTGGAAGGTGACATATTTAATAGAATGACTGGGATTATCCTATGGGTACCAACAAAAAAGTTGTATTCAAATTTCGTTGTAATGGGATTTGAATGGTATAAAGGAATGCGTGTTTAAAACATGTTGTTTCACCATTTTTTATTTCGAAAATTTATATGCATATATAAAATTCCGTTGCGTTCCGTTTTTCCATTTCGTTTCAGGTTTTCATTCTGTCAGAGTATTACACTCTGTTTATCGCTTTCCGCTGAATCGAGATATTGTGTTTTAAGTGGCGGAACCCAACGCCGTGCGAAAAGATAATTTAAACATAATTATTTCCCCGAGTGGGAATCAAACCCATAACCAATCGCGTTTACAATCACTGCGCCACGATGACCGCTTATTCTTATTTATATAGGTGTTTATATAAAATTATTGCTAAAAATATACTTCTAATTTTATTTCAGAATATTCTATCAATGAATATAAGTGATTATAAGGATAGCAAATTCTTGGGATACATTTTAATTTTGATTTCAATAATGAAGGCGATGTTACAATCACAAAAGAATACAACTGGGGTGAAGAACAATATTATAGACAGACTCTACTCTGTTATAGTAAAGTGTATGTATATGTCGGCGATATATTGGTATATTGTTGTACAGGCTCCATTTTCACAATAAAAATGAAGGCTAACATGACTTATTTTCAGAACGGCTATGCTATTTCTATTACTTGCTACTAAAATAAACTAATGGAAATATAAATCTTAAATATTATTAACAATCATTACATATTCATTTGCGCCCATATATATATAGTTTACATAAAATATTTTCTAAGTAACGTAATTTGGTTGAAAAATAAGTTTTAGTTAACATCTTAAAAAAACGTGTTAAAGGGGCCATAGCAAGGAGTCCACTCAAATACACATTTAGTTTATTTTAGTCATTTAATATATTTCTAATGCCTTAATTATATTAAATAATGTTCTTCTTATTATATATTATAATGAGTCGTGACGCAAAGGCCCAACGTGCGAATGTAAACGTGTCAGGTTGTGGGTTCGATTTCCACTCCAGGGAATGAAAATATGAAGCAGTTATAATAATTAATATTTAGTATTTTCATTTCTTCGCTCTGGTAACAAGGCAAAGCGCGGCGTTGAGTTCCGGAACGGAAATACAGAGAAGTTTAATACTACTAGGTTCTCTGGTTCCCTCTGCCTACCCTGCTATATACGATGCGGGTTACAGCGTGAAGTTAAAAAACAAAAAAAAAAAACTTTATATAAACATGGATGTCAAATCATGGTAGTGTGTGTAATATTTAATTTAATAATTTTTTGTAATTATTATGCATTGTTTATAGAAAATATTATCATTGTGCACTCCTTCGCTATGTAAACTATAAGTGTGCCGAGTTTTATTCTCCTCCGTCCGCATAATTTTCGTAGAAAGGGATCCAAAGTTTTTGCTTCACGTATTTATATATAGATATGCTCAGGTTCCCTCTGCCTACCCTGCTATATGCGGGATACAGCGTGAAGCTAAAAAAAATATTATAATGTTCTTTATATCACTTTGTGATTGCGTTCGTATAACTTTTTAAAAAAGAGTACAAAGTGTTACCTACGCGTGTTATTACGTGACGATAATTGTTATGTAATATTTTTTTTCTTTCGTAATTTATATGTCGTGTTTGGAAAGTACGTATGTGCATTGAAAATGCGTAAATTCTACTCAGTAAATGTGTTATTTAAAATTAATAAAATAAATATTACATACACTATCTAATCTATACTACTATCTGATTAGTGCACCGCCTCCCACTACTTTATACAAATCCAATATCCAAAGGTTGCCTGGAAGAGATCGCTTTAAGCGATAAGGCCGCCTTATTGTACGCTATTACTACTTCTATGTTATTTGTTTATTTGTGTGCAATAAAGAATATTTGTATTTGTATCCGCCTGATTGAAATGCACCTATGTATGATGTGTATGTTACACACATTGTGCAGACATTGTTATACTTGACTTCACGCTTTATCCCTAGCGGGGTAGTCAGAGAGAACGGGGCGCCAAACGCTACGGTCCCTGCATACCTCTTTCGCCTCGTCCACACTCATTAACCTCTTCATGCATGCCCTCTGGGGGTCCTCATGCTTTTTACGTGACCTTCCTCAAGTATCATTGGTACTGTGTTCTCGAAGGTCAACCGAGGTCTCCACTTACCTCTCTTGCCGCTCACCTTTGCTTCATATATCTTTCTCACCATTCTTTCATCACTGTTATTTTACACGTTAACTGGTTCTCTAGTATTAAAGGCATACTAAAATCACGCTTCAGCTCAAGCTTCACGCTGTATTCCCCACATAGCAGGGTAGGCAGAGGGAACCTGAGAACTTAGTGTTAAGACACTCCGTTCTCATAAAATTTCCGACTTCCATTCCCCACTTTTCGCCGAATTGGTGCATTGCGTACTTAGTGGTGCAACTCAACGCCGCACTTTGTTTTGTTACAAGAGCGAGAAAATGAAAATATTAAATATGATTTAATATTTTCATTACCTGGAGTGGGAATCGAACCCACAACCTGTCGCGTTAACAGTCACACTTGTACCAGGACTTAAATAAAAATATAATTCCTAATTATTTCCAGGTCACATTTGGCTTAACATTGGAATAAAATTCTCTTCTATAGCACATTCTAGATCATTCTACAGTTTGTATGAACATTTATTAATTCATACTACAGCTTTTGTATCAACAATGACGTCTGAAGAATATGCTTTAGTTGAGAAATTATTTGTTGAATCTATTTTGTCTTCTGATGTCTATAGTTCGATATTTTCTGCTAACTTATGGGTATTATTATGCAGGTAAATTCTATTATTAATATTATTTTAAGCAATATATATTAGTGGTATGCTAATATTTTGTCCATACATACATACATAGCTTCACGCTGTATCCCGCATATAGCAGGGTAAGCAGGGGAACCTAGTGTTAAGACACTCCGTTCCCCACTTTCTTCTGAATTGAGGCATTGCGTGCTGAGTGGCGGAACTCAACCCCGCGCTTTGCCTTATTACCAAACCCAGGAAATCACAATTCCATTTTCTGGAGCTGGAACCGAACCCACAACCTGTCGCGTTATAATTTTGTTTATAATAGAAAAATAATAATTGTGCACGTTTTAGCTGTTTTAAATGTAAAAATTATTGTATAATTATCATAAGTTTTAAACACAACACTTTTATGTAAGTTCTTTTTAAAAAAAAAATAGTTTTTTAAGTGTATAGAAATGTTTAATTAATAATTTTATTTTAGGATGGGAACCTCTCAGTTACACATAAATACTTTGCATAACTTGATAAAAATATATCAAGTATTGGAATCTCATACTTCCTTTTCTTTGTCACCTCAAAAAATTAATCTACAATACATAATAGAGGAACTATACAAAAATCTTAAATATAATGAAAAAGTGGCGTTATATAAAATATACAATTTACAAGAAGATAAAAATATAGATATTTGGTCTGTTTTAAAAATAAACAATTTGCCAGAAAATGTTGAAATTGTTGCTGAACGAATGGTGATTGAAAAATTACTGATAAGTTTTAAAGACGTTTGTGAAAATCAGCAGAGTATAGAAAAAATGGTATGTACTTTATATATTAATTTTTTAACACGTTTATATCAGCGTTAAACAATGAATCAATCACAGTAACAACACCACCATTTTCTTTTAGCAGGAGAAAATAAACGTGGTCCTTCTAGTTTCTTCTTTACACATTTTTTTGCTTTACGCTATAGCGTGCCTGCACATAGAAGGGTAGGATAACCTAGTGTTAAGACACTCCGTTCTCTTTAATATTTCCGTTCCCCACTTTTTTATACTAATTTAGTTTTTAGGTTGGATTCAACTTCTATTGTGTATTCATTTAAAACGTTTTAAGTGATATAATAATGTTCTTATAGTGAAATTTAAATCTACAACCACTTAGTACAGAGGAGTTTTTTTTTTAACTTCACGCTGTAACCCGCATATAGCGGGGTAGGCAGAGGAAACCAGAGTACTTAGTGTTAAGACACTCCATTCTCTTTCAACAATTCAGTTCCCCACTTCCCGCCGAATTGAGGCATTGCGTGTTGAATGGCAGAACTCAACGCCGCACTTTGCCTTGTTACCAAGCCCAAGAAATGAAAATACTAAATTTTACATTTCCTGGAGTGGGAATCGAACCCACAACCTGTCGCGTTTACAGTCGCACGCTTGTGTCTCTGCGCCACGACAGGCGTCGACAGAGGATAGTGATAATAAAAATTTCTTTCATTATTTTTACGTTCTTTTTACTTCCTTTAAAAATTCTTTTTCAAGCTTTAATATACATATGTTTTAGGAAATGTATGTTTAATGTGAAGTTGAATCAATTTTATTATTATTTTCAGATTAAATATATAAAAGTAGCGTCTACTTGTACATTTGTAGAACATTATCCAGAATTAGAAGATTGTTTAACAACACTTTGGAGTAAATATTGTGTTTCCTGTAACCAAGATGCGTCACAAAGAATACTATGTTTAAATTCTACGGGACATTATATATTCATCAAAAATCTAACCTCCTTAACTAATCAATATAAAAATAAGTTTGAGAAAAGTAATAATGTTTTACAGGTGAGGTCTTTTTTTTATTTTAATTTTACATTTCACAGGCTTGTGTATAAAGGGCCAATTCTGTTCAATTATAATTATTAAGGGTTAAAAGTATCCAAATTCAACAATGCACTTTGATCTAGTAGACCAAAGAAATGGATATATTCTATATATACATAATAACTCCTAATTAAAACTGAACACACGACCACTGTGTAGTTGGGTATATGATAACTTCTACTTCAATTCTCGTACAAAAGCATTTTTCCTTTTTCAGTTACTTTCGAGTATGTTAAATCTAAAAGAAGCAAGTACTTTTAAAGTAACAACTTAACAAGAAAAAATATTAATATTATCTATTGCCGCGTAAATAGTTCAAGTTGAGTTATTTAGAGTTGCTATGTAAATCTAGAATATTAAGAATCATTTTTTTACAGATACTAAACGTGATGTCTAAGCTATTACAAATAAAAAATGAGGACCTATCAGTAATTTTATTTGAAACATTCTGTGAATTGATATATCATAGCGAATACGACAGCAACTTAGAAGACCTTTTAGTAAACATTTTTAAAAATTTCGCAAGAGAAAATGACTTTCAAAGGCAAATATTCACAACTATTATTACAAATAAAGAAATACATGACTTCATTTTACCTATTTGTCAAAAAAACTCAAGTTTAGCTGAAGTTAAAAAACTAATTGAATCATATAAAGAGGATCATCAAAATATTGTAAAATGGAAAAAACAATTAGAAATTGCATCAGATTACGCTTTTGAGCACAAATGTATAGAAAATAATATACCAGACGAAAATCCTAAATGGAATTTTGATATGGACTTCGACAGTATATTTGAAGACGAAGAGCCTGCTAGCAAGAAAGTTAAATTTAATACTAATCTTGAAAATATAATATGTGCCTTGGAACAAAATACTATTCAATTGTGCGAAATGAAAGAAAATGTTCTTTGTAACGAATATAAGGATAGACTAAACAGTGTGTGCGAAAAAATAAGAAATATAGTTTCTTAATTTATATGTCTTTGTTTTATTATTTTTATAAAAAAATTACGAGCCTTAATTTTATTATTTCTAAAAATTTATGTTTTTATAATATAAGGGTTTAAAAAAATCATTAACTTGTGATTGATAAATTATGCTATTTTTTTTATGGTTTTCACAGATTAACAATACGTAATAATATGTAGCTTAATATCAGAATTTTTTGCAAACAAATCGATATTTTCCACTTTACATATTGTTAAAAAATGTTTTCATTTACATCTTTAAGGGTAAAATAAACAAAATATATTTCACATTTATATTTATTGTTGTGTTAAAAAATTTTTACAAATAAGTGAAATACAATAATCATAACCATACATCGTTGGTGTTACACTGCAAAGTTGCGTATGATACATGTGAACGTGATTTGAAGGGAGAAATGTTTCAAGTGAACATTTTACATTTGGCCGTGTAACACCAAACGCCAACTTAAAATATTTAATTGATACTCGGAGGTAATAAGAGCTAACTCGCGTCGCAGTATCAACCGCCGCAACGGGCAACAACAATATATATATATATTATATACGATAATGTACCTAACACTCGTCGGAACTATTCTACTTAATATTTCGTACTTGTGATGTCGCCTTTAATACGTTACTTAAAATTGGCTAACTAAATGATAAAATACAAATACATTATTGCTCGAACTCGCTCGTTCGGGAGCGAAATGAAACAACTTAGCTGTCTAAATAAATTAACGACACATACGAGTAACTATATCGCGTTGACAGACAAACTTATTACCGTTAAAACTTAATATTATTACGAATATAAAATTTATACATACGTACGTACGCTTTCGTTTTCACATTCCCATTCAAACGTAGGAACCACGTGAGCGAGCCGATTAAAAAAATATTTCTATGATTAGGCTAATAATTAATATCTCAATAGTTTTAAATATTTAAAAAAGATAGGTATATTCATAAATAATGATACTTAGAAGAGTAATAAAGTTATTTTTTTTCTTGGAACAAGGTCGCCTCGCGCACGTGGTGAGCGCAAACGTGGCGACGCCGTCGCCTACAAAGTACATTTTCGAGGCACCTTACTTTATATGAAATTGGAAATCTACGTATTTGTGCGCCATCCGTGACTTACTATAAAATGCTTTTAGAATTTTAATTGTATAGAATTTAAATGTAATATATTGCGCTTGGAATGGTTGGAAGAGTGAACTACTTGGCAGTAATTAGTTTCATAAGACGTACTAACATCACTTATAATTTTAACAAGCAAAACTACGACCTGACTATATACACGTGTAAGCGAATGTGCTAGAGAAATCCACAAAACAATCAGCACTCGTCGCGTGATACCGTTCAATTGGAATTATCTTCGAAATCGTTACAATAAAGCTTACATCGACACTAATAATTGCGTTAAATGTTCTGAGGATGTGAACGGGCTCCGGAAACGAACGAGCGCCGGTTTACACGTTTACACGACACCAAACATATTGCACATTACGTACGACGTGCACGAATACTATTACGAATACAAAACTTACATACAAAATATGAATTTCTTAGGCCAATGATGAATATAAATAAGAGATGGCGCTTCCACGACACTACCGCTTAAACTAAAAGTCTTGGCACAAACAAAACGTCAATCGTCAGACGGCGGGCGCCGTCGGGGGCCGTCGGGGGCCGACCGTATAAATTACATAAATAAATCTAACTCTAGATACCCTCAGAACAGTTAATAACGTATTTATATAAAATTCAGTTCTTTAATAGCATTATTTGGCATCTATCACCAATATCGATACACTACATTACACACGGTATGGTACGCGAGGGTGACAAATACCTAATCCGTTGCGTCTCCGAACATAATTCGTTACGAATGGTGCGAAACGCACGAGTAATAATAAAATCCCTGCCGAACCTAAATTTCCTCCGGATCACACACACTGCAGTCGTGTCCCGCGCTGTCCCGAGCTGTCCTGCGCTGTCCCGAGCTGTCCTACGCTGTCCCGCGCTGTCCCCAGCTGTCCCGCGCTGTCCTGCACTATCCCGCGCTCTAACTAATTTGAAGCTAAACACAAACCGGTCTAACTCTCAACTAAGGGTAAAAACGTATTGCGTTTGAACGTCGTCCGTGTGTTTTGAGCCTAAACGTTGTAACTGTGAAAGCCCGGATTCAAACTCATAAACGTCCTGTGAGAGCACGAATGCGTCATTATCCTAAGGATGTTCTTGTATCAGCGAACGTCCGTCGACGACTTATTTACGAACTGTTAGTTAACCTATCGTACGCTAAATATATTTAGAAAAATTGTAGGCAGTCTAACTAAACTTATCGTCGAGGTGTAATAAAATTGTACACGTACACTGTTACTGCGGTCCGAAATTTTTTTTATTTTTTTTTTAATTTTGAAAATTCGATTTTATTACAAAATTTAGTAACATTAAATTTTAGCAATGTCTAAACGTGTAAAACAAGGTGGTCGCATACAATTTTATGACCCTCGTACCGAATACCGTTACTTATCGGCTACATCGTAGTGGGTGTCAAGTCCGCGCTCCTAAACAGTATTCAAATTCTATATGGTGCGAGCGTCGCACACGCAATCAGTACAACTATATGAATAAATGTATTAACTATGATGAATCATATGACACTAAAGTGATGCTCAACAGTCAGATTGACAAAGTTGAAATAATGGATTAAACATGACATGGCTTCCAATAGAAAACGCCATCGCCGTACATTACAATTTTTTTTCAAAATGCATAATAGTTAGGCTCTATTATCTTAAATGAACTTAAACAATTTAATGGTTTGAAAGATGAAAATGCGTGGGATGAGTCGGGCCGCGGTCGCGATCACACAACCGTATGACATTACACATACTACAATTCTACACGCTTCGTTTCGGATGACAACTACCAATTACATTTAACGTATACACGAATTTAGTAAGAGTCAGTTACATTAACATGTAAACGAAGCCACTGTCAATACAATCTTAACAAGATAGTACAAAATTTAGTGTGTCGTGTCGCTGGTGTGGCGGCGCGGGGGTGCGCGGGGGTGCGCGGGGGTGCGCGGGGTCGTCTAGGGCGCGCGGTACAGCGTGTTGTGGCGGTGGCACAGCGGCAGGCTGGCCTGCTGCAGCTGGCCGAGCGTGGCGGCGTGCGCCAGCGTGGCGTGCCCGTGCGCGTGCGCGTGCGCCGCGTGCCCGTGCGCGCCGTGCGCGTGCGCGTGCGCGTGCCCCAGCGTGCCGTGCCCGTGCGCCAGTGCGCCGTGCCCGTGCGGGTGCGCGTGCTGGTGCGGGTGCGAGTGCATCTGTAGGTGTTGCATCGACGCGCTCGTGTGCAGCATTTGCAGCTCAGGCGGCATGTGATATAGACCGGGGGTCTGTAATGATAAAATTTACATTATATTATATATATATTTCACTTTTAATTATTGTCGTTGAATATTAATATTATCAATATTGTATTCCAGATAATAATCAAGAAAAACACAGAATGTTCTATAAATTAAATTTATTTTAATAATTATTTTTGATGTAGGACTTCGACGGACATCTTTTTTACCTATAACAAAGAATATAAAATATACAACGTACGTGGTGCGCATGCGCGTGTGTGTGCGCGTGTGTATGCGCGTGTGCGTGTCGGTGGGGCGGCAGGGAGGGCCGGGCTCAGTAGGCCGAGGCCTCCTTGTACTCGGAGTTGTCCATGGTGAAGAAGTCCTCGAGTTTCCACTGCAGCGTCTCGAAGGTGGGCCGCTTGAGCGCGTCCTTGTTCCAGCACTCCGTCATGATGTCGTAGAGCGCGGCGGGGCAGTTGGGCGGGCACGGCATGCGGTACCCGTGCTCCACTTGGTGCAGCACCTCCGCGTTCGACATGCCTGCAAATATATTCACTAAACATATTAATAAATTCATTTTTTTATTCTTAACGTTTTAAATGCACTGTTAGCATGTTTTAGTGAATTGTTCTTAGTGTATTTTTAATTGCAACGGCATTCAAATAAAAATATGGATATATCTCGCAACTAGCCAGCTTGTATAAATATGTCATTTCAAAAGATAAAAATAAATAAGTAAAATTATTAAAATTGTCTGTTAGAAGATACCACCTAATCATATCGAATAGTATCGAATAATATCGAAGGTGAATTTATGTATATAAATTCACCTTCGATATTATTCATGATATTATGAATGATTACATATATACTAATTTTTAAATTTATGTTTGACCAACTGACAACTTAATTATTGTTTTCATATTACTCATAAACAAAGCAAAGATTAGGTTTGTATGTTAAAATCATTTAAAAAAAAGACAGTTAAATTTTTTAAACTTAATTTCAAAATACATAAAAACTAGCTGTACATTACCTGGATAAGGTGTCCGTCCGTACGTAACGAGTTCAGTTAAAAGAATACCGAAGGACCACACATCGGATTTGATAGAGAATTTGCTATAATTCGCCGCCTCGGGAGCCGTCCACTTGATGGGGAATCTAGCACCTACGCGAGCTTCATATTCGTCCTCCTAAATAACAAAAATCATTTATTAATAACTGTATACTTATTATAACGTTAGTTACTTATAAATTACTATTTGTCTGTGATATATTATATCGATTAAATTAAATAAATTGAATATATAAGAAACGCTTGTGTTACTGAGTGACTGACAGACAACGTACAGGCAGAAGTACTGGCCATAGAAAGCTAAAATTTGCCCCGTAAGCTCCTTGGGGAGTGTAAGGGAACACTAAAGGATAGCTCGCAATTTTTATGAAAACATGATAAAACATCATCTCCACGCAAACAAAGTGGTTGGATACAACTAGTTAAATAATACACGAATAGATTACATATATACATCTTAATATTTTATTATCTCGTATGTGTAATGGCCATATTTCATACAATTTAGAACAACACGTGAGTTACTAAAATAAATCTCAAGTTAAATAAGACAATGGTATCGTTCGATATATGGAGCGCCATTTCAAATAATAAATAAAGCTAATAAATTTTAATTAAATATATATTTAAAACATATTTTTGTTATAACAATGGATCATATTATGATTATTTAGAGGTTATTATTTAGATTATTCTTCATGTAGAGAGGAGTTCGGACAGTGGAGGCGAGCGTTAATGCACATATTAAGGGGGCCCCTTAATCCTACACTTGTGTTGCATACCCTAAACACTGCTCCGACTACGCCTCTCCCTTCAAAACTTCTCAACGTACGGTAAATTTGCGTAATGTTAAAGAGGTCATAGGATGATAAATTTTCTTTACATGTTTATTCATAATAAATTCATAATTTTATAGTCAATGGTGGATTTATTAGGCAGAGTAGGCTATAGGGCGGGCGGCAAATTTCTTTATAAATATCACATAACTAGACCGAGTACTCAATAGGGCTTGTAAAAGTGGTAAAGGGAAACAAAAAAAGACGGCAATAAGTTAACCAGCCTATACTTTAAAAATGTGTGAATCCGCTAATGTTAATAGTCGTGAGCTATCTACATATAAATAATCCGTTCTTTCATTTTAAGATATATCAAACAAAACAACGTGTATCATAAATAATGATTTTGTAATAATATAAAGCATACTGCTTAACTTTAAAATCTTAACTAGATTATTGAGTAATGTTTATCATTATATCAAATGATTTACGTGACAGTACGCTGAAAATGTAACGGTGTGAGAGTGTGAGTTTTAAATAAAACTTTGTCGACCTTCAAAATTTACTTTGTCAATTGCTGCAATAGTATATACATATAAGAGTAACTGTATACCAAAAAACATATTGAAATGGAGATAAGTAATGGATTGTCTACTTCCTTGGTAGTCTATTTCCTTGGTTTTAAGTAAGAAAAAAACTAAAAATATAAGCAAAATCTATATTATACTACGTATGTGTATAAAATAGTAACATATACATATAGAAACAGTTCTAATTGGCTAAACTTATGTGTTCTGAAATAGAAATAGCTGAAAATCATTTGAGTGGACGGCTGAGTTGTGGACAACTTTGTAGAAAACTTGTGGTATCTATTAACGGCACTAAACATTGCGGTATGGGTTTTGCCACCCAGTGTGATTAACCTCAAAGTGAAATGAAGTGAGCTAGAATGTTGTAGACAAACGGCTTTTGCTTAGTTTTCCTTGCCTTGTTAAGAATTATGACGTCTGGATTGATATTACCGCGATTGTCGTTATGGCCTTGTGCTAACAATAATTAATTAAAATTACTCTCAGTGCTGAATAATTAAGACATTGCAGTTGATATTTAAGAATCTCGTAAATTATTTCGTGCTATATCTGATAAGATGTAATCAGGTCTCATATCTAAAATATTAAATTGTTCTAATAAATCTAGCCAGTATTATAATATTCTAGATATATAGAGATAATTTTAAAAAAAATAATATCTTTTAATGTTATAGCCGAGGAATCTGCTTTTATTTTATATCGATATACTTATTTATCATAATGACATCTTAATTAGTGTTACGGTAGCGAGGCAAATTAATATTTATAAAACGGTATGTAGATAGCTGAAGTGTCGTGAGAATGCAATCATGATATTGAATAGCAGATGTGTCATAAAAATATATATTTTATTTAATAAATGTGTAGTTATAAAAAAATATTGTGGACAATTAATGACAGATTGTTTCATCATTAGTAGCATTGTCTTTCCATCATGATATAGTGTGTTGTAGACAAGTAGCTCGTGTATATTATAAATTGTCAAAGGCCATCGCGGTGCTATGTGATAACGTTTAACTATAAGCGTGCCAATCACGTTCGTGGGTTTGTGGGTTCGACTTCCACTTGGAGTAATGATTATATTAAAATATGTTCATTTCTTCATTCTAGTAAGATAAAGCGCTTAGTTGAGTTCCGCCACATAACACGCAATGTCTCGAGTAATGGCGGAAAGCGGCTAAACAAATATCTTGACACTAGGTACTCAAAGAAGAGTAATAACAATTAAATGGAAATCAATTGAAAAATCGACAAGTAATCAATAAAGATGTGCACGTTATGAGTATCGATTATAGCAGACGTTACTTCAATTATGGCACTGCAATCACGTTTTCTTGTTTATGTCAGATACTTAAATATGTTAGAGTTTAAACGTTTAAAGAAAATATGGCGAAAATGTTCCCAGTTCTTTGTTATCGATCATATTTTTTTTATAATAAATAATTTAGCTGTTTAAAGATTGATATCAAAAATAAAAATATATTACCTTTATAAGTCTCGCAAGACCGAAGTCAGCTATCTTGACGATGTTGGCTTCAGCGACGAGCACATTCCTCGCCGCTAAGTCGCGATGTATATAGTTCTGGGATTCAAGGTACGCCATACCGGCGGCGATCTGAGCCGCCATATCGATGAGCGTTTGTAGTTTAAGACCACGACCCTTGCCTGATGGAATATATATTTATTTTAATAATTATTTTCATAATGTTAATATTATTTAGAATGCTTTTAACACAAAATAATACCGTGCGACTATTGGGACGCTATGGGGCGACCATCTGACTGTACAGTGTACACATTAACCATCGATTGTGGGTTGTGTTTGGTGAGGTTGTCTTCGAGGAAATCATTATATTTAAATTATTTCCTCCGCTCTAGTAAGACAAAGCGCGACATTGAATTCCGCCACTTAATACACAATGAATCAAATTCGGGCGGAAAACAAAGTAATGGATTCTTAATACTAGGTTTTCTTTGACTGCCTGCTTTGTGAGAAAAATATGTAGTTGCAGAAACATTTAATATGTTCATGAACTTATATCTTGATAGGGGATCAAGTTATTTCACTACACATTAAAAATCATCTTAATTAAATTTTCCCATAAAAAAGAAAGTTGGGTTTTTACAGAGGCAGGTTTGTTATATATCTATGTTTTTAAAAAGGAAACTTAAGTCATAAATCACTTGTCTTTCTTTTTCTACCACAGGTTACAATTATAGTGCTTAGTATTTTTGATCTCTAAGCCAATTAAAATTGCAGAATTGTTGTATATATTAAGATATTACAATTATGCTATATACAAAATGAATCAAAGTTTTTATCATATTATCTTTAAAATAATTTACACTGCAGACATTTGTGCCTTTTTATCAATTAATATGTCATCAATGCTGATTAAGTATGATTTATTAGCAATAACAGTACCACAGGTTAAAGATAAGGAAAAATTATAATTTACCTTGCAAGTATTCCGAAAGGGAGCCATTCTTCATTAACTCTGTGATAATATAAATTGGTTCTTCGAGAGTACACACAGCGTACAATTGAATGAGCTTGCTGTGTCGAAGTTTCTTCATAATTTGAGCCTCTGCCAAAAAGTCTTTCGGGTCCATTGTACCTGATTTGAGTGTTTTAATTGCGACCGGTGTCGTATTATTCCATAAACCTTCCCATACTTCACCAAATTGTCCATGGCCCAGCTTCCGAACGAATTTCAAAGATAGACGATCTATCTCCCACTGGTCGCGTGTTCTGTGCGATAGTCCTTCTGTCACAGGTTTCTCCACCTGTAAATTAAAGATGGCAAAATAAAAATAGCGAATGACTTCAACCAGTTTTGTTATATTGTTGTAGACGAAATATTTGCTGACAATAGACTGTAAAATTACAATTGCTACGGTGCTGTAAGTCAACAGTTCTAGTAAATTGGCACGTTTTATATACATAGGAAAGTTTTACTCGCAATCAATGATGTATTCAGAGCTCATCATGAATTGAATTATTAGGAAGTTCTGTACAAGTAAATAGTGTTTAATGTAATTACTTATGCCGCGAGTTCAAGTGGCTCGTTCAACGATCGCAAAAAGGATAATCTGCGGATTAATGTTAGCACTACAGGTTGGTGTAGACAGACAGGCAACATATAAATACTGTAATTTGAGAAGTATATGTAATTTTTAATTCACAGCGCGTTGTAAGTTGAAACCGGCGGTCGGCGGCGACGGTGGCAGGCGACCGCGACCACTCGTCTACGTCTGTTATGGCGTTATTCTATCGTAACTGATCACTTTAAAACGATTAATAAAGTATATCCAACGGATGCGGTTATAAATTGGAAACAAATTGGGTTCTATTGTTCAATTTATTTTATTAATTTCATGGTTTAACTATTTCTACATAACAGCTAAGAGAAGAGTGTCGTTTTTTTATTGACACGGTACATTTGTTGCTATATTTGCATTGTAGTATCCATATATAGCAGAGTTAGCTTATTTAAAGTCTACGTAAGAATGCTCCAGTATGCAAAATGGTATCGTAAATAGCGTAGTTGATGTAATCACGCTTGGAGCTTGGCAACTGGAGTTGATGCAAAATGTGCAAATCGTTATACAATATGTCACATTGACGAACTGTGGCATAGACAGTCATTTACATACGCACACGCCGAGACACTTTGTTCTACCCGTACCTAAAGAAAAGAAAATTTGGTTTATGCATTTTATTTGCAACCAATGTGGTTATATTTTTAGCGACCATCCAGTTGTGAAGAAATACAAGGCAAAAATAAAAAGAAACAATATGCATGTATATGAATTTTCCACTATTATTAATATTTTTTGTTGTGTTTAATGGTATCTTAGATTTTCCATAATAACAAATATATTAAACCGTTTGGAAACCTGTTAATTCTTACTCATCCACCTCCTGTGGTAGACTAGAAGATATCTCTCTTAGAGATAAGTCCAGTCCACCTTTGTGAACTAAAAATTGTATTTACTTTTTCTAATGTATTTTCATATGTATAATAAAGAATATTATATAAATTCCCAGAAAGTTTTCATTATAAAATTTAAGAAATACAACAGTTTTGTGTATGATAAAAATTAAAGTAACTATTCTTTCTTAATATGGTAACAGGTTAAGTTGTTAAAAGGTACTCGGAATCCAAAATTTCTTGGAAGTCAAATATTGACTTTCCTCAAGCAAGTAGAAGTAAGCGGTTAAACCAGTTGATGCATGAATATATGTGGAGTACCACACCTGTCATCTGATTGATTGCTCGACTATCTAATTCATTAGATTAATTACTAAAGATCTAACAGTCTGTAAGAAAGTGATTTAGCCATGTTTTAAATGTGGTCATTTTTTTTACATTTCTACTCTTGCTTATTTTCAATTCGCAGAAATTACGTAAGATTTTATGAAACAGTAAAAGTATTGAATATCTTTCTTCTTTATCCCAACGGAACATTTTATAAGAAGAATTATAAAACACGACGGTAACATATTTGGGTTAATGTCTCAATTTGGACAAGTTTTTAAGACATCGTTAAATGTAAAATAATAAAATGTTAACGAACTAAATACATCCACGGTAATTATCAAGTACATTCTTTTATTTTCTTATATGTGATGATTACAAAGGACAAAGAAATACGATATTTTGAATTATTTCATTTGAATAATTCGCAGTGCATTACTAAACACTAGGTGCTGCAATCGCGATTGGCTTCGAAACCGCATAGTGGTTGAGAAATGTGAATCTAAATATACACAGGCAACTATGTAATTTCATTATCCTACAGACGTATCTGTAGTCTAAGAAGACTACAGATATGTATATAAGAATATACATTTAATATTTATGCTATTTATATTGAAACTTTGGGATCCGGTTGTTTTCGAAAAGGTCCTTATACAAAGAAAACACAATGGAAACAGTTATAATGTTTACTTACGTCATTATTTAATCATTAATACATGAGGCCGTATTTATTTATAAATAATATTAATACTGGTATTCTGGTTCGACTATAATAATTAATGAAAAAAAACATAAGTTCGATAGGTTTTAATGTCATGTCGAACATTCCAAGAATGAAACTTTATATTACAATTTAATCAAACTATGATATTCTGCGTCACAGTATGACACGTGACATGTTATACCCTAACTATGTCAATATTTGCATATTTGATTCATCTACAACAAAAAGCTACTCCTTGAAGTTTTTATTTTAACTAATAACTATGACGAAAGACCGAATACATAACAAATAAGTATACAAAAGAATCCTAAATATTACTTAAGTTGTCGATAATTTACATCGTGTTGTCGACCGTAAACGTAAGTAAAGAATTCGATTTAATCGCATATTAGTAATGGTAATCAAAATATCAGTAATAGTAAAAAAATAGTGGCTGATAATCACTAGATCATATCATTTATCAAAATAAAAAGTATTCTATGTGTCAATCAAGTATAAACTAAACACGTGCCAAATATTACACATGTTTATTTAGCCGTTATTGCTATATTGAATAATATGCATCTAAATATCAAAACACACAAACTTTCACATACAAAATATATGTAATATTTTGATGTAATTGTTATATAAATTAGAACCATCAAGAAATTGCAACGTTTAAGTACAAACACAGAAAGCTGGCACGGAAAAAATTACGAGACAATAGAGTTCATTAAAAAGTGCGTCATTCGGTAGTTAAATTGCATGACAATAATCAATTAATAACATATGCTTAATGGTGTTCTCTTTTATAAGTATATCTTATTAAATGTTAAAATGTTTATATAAAAGTAGTTTTTAAAAGTAACTTGGGTCGTTGACAGTACGAATACTTAAATAACAAAATTATTCATAAAAATATCACATCAGGAGAAGAACGGTAGTTCCATAAGGGTCTTAATCAAATTTATAGATACTTCCATAAGGTAAAATCAAATAATATATTCCCGATGTATTGCAGGAACTACTACCACTTCGACAGTACTTAGTTAAATTAGAAAAAAAAACTTTATTTAACAAATGTTTTAATCTATATAATTGTTTACACGAGAAATTTATATAATTGTTCTAAGATTTTGTGAAGGTGATAATTAAAAAGAGCAATTGTCGAGATTGTTGCTACTTTTAAGATAAAGCCTTCAGGTGGTGGTTTCCCGTCTGACAGGCAAATCTTTTCAATTTTGTTGTTGTTTTCTCTTTATTAATACTTACATTGATAATACGTCGATATGTATAAAACATTACTTACGATTTAACCATATTCATATATTATCAAAAAGGCATTCAACTACATTTAAAATATATAGTAAGAGAGTTAAAGCATATTTATATGAAATTATTTAAGTGTTGTTCATATTTAAAATAACATCGAAAATAATCAAATGTTGTAGTAACTGGCTAAAGCAATTAATTTTATTTCAAAATACATTTTGAACCTCGAGTTCGACGCTAGTTATTAACTTTTTGCAAAAATATCCATATGCACGAAGTTATTATTAGGTTTCCGGTTCTCCAGCAATACGAAACGTTAAAGAAAAATTATGAATATTACTTTTCTGTGGTTAAACGAACATTATTTTTACATTTACAGTAATAATAACAATCGATTAGCTGATTATTTCGTAACTGGTTAATCTCGTATAGGTATTATTTATGAACGTTTTAGAATATGAACAGTCAAGTAAGTATGAGAATATTAAGTGAAGCTTATAAGTATATAATTAATTCATAAATGAATGTCATTTATCATTTCCAAGTAATTGTGCGTATCGTTTATTTAATAAGTATTTGGTTTACTTTAAACTCTACAATTCGCGGCAATAAGGGACTATTAAGCAAAACAATAAAAAAGAAAATATTGATTTCAAACAGTGAATCCAAGCAGGTTTGCACACAGATTAAGATTACATCTCAGATGATCTAAGTATAGAAGTGTATGTCTATTACGTTATCCCACAATTTTATCAGATGTCCGAGTGGCAGGAAAATCATTAATATCAATTACATCACTTGATACCTTCTCGAAAGAAACCGTTCTAGACTGTCTCGGCCATGTAGCCATCGTGCCTTATTTACCGGAATTTGTTACTTTTAAAACTATAATTTATATATATAAAATATTATTTTGAATTAGTTCTTTAAGCCAAGATAAAAATAAGGTAATTTTATGTAACTCTACAAGACAGCCATTTGTTCCACATTATACGGTTAAGCCTACGCCACTACCAGCATTGACAAATAATATATAAACATCATAAAAGACAATAACCAAAATGTTTTCATATATATTTAAGCATAAAATAATTTATGCGAGAAGAATTTAGTAGTTCATATTCAAAGATTTTTTCGGTATTATTTATTATATATTGCGCGTAAAATATGTATATTGGTAAATTGAAACATAAAAACATCAAAGCTTCATAAGAGAAAATGTGTTGTGATTGTGAAACATAAATTGAGTACTCAAGTCAAAATTTTATTATTAAGTGCCAGGTACTTGCTTCGGCGAACGAATGAGAAAGTGATAATAAGTAAGTAGAGCTTTATCCAAAAAGTAAAAGTTTGCATTAAACGGACATACGGACACCATGATTAATGTTTTACGCGTTTATGTACAATGTTTTATTTATGCATTAATAAATGGAGTAAATGAAATTATTACGTATATAGTCATTAAGTAAGAATTTGTTAAGATAAATATATAATTGCTACGTGACGAAGTACAAACGCGTCGCGTCCAGTTTGCCTTTCGGTGAATTTAAAGCAGACCCGACCCGTTCAATGCCTCGTGAAATAATTCTCACGGCGAACAAAGGTGTCCATCGCCAACCGTATATTTTATGACCGTTCCGATATTGAATTTTGCGATTTATGCATATTCATTACGTGTATTACGATCAATATTTTTAATATGTTCGCATCACATTGAAATCTATGTTTATCTGTAAGAATAGAAATTTCTATACTGTTTAATATATTTCTTAAGTATAGAGATGGGTGATTTCAATAAGTTACCTGTTCTCAATCATATTCAAGTACTAAGATAATATTTAAGAGGGCTAAATAGGTTTCCAAGCAAGAATTAGACGTTTTATCATTATTCAAATTATTGCGGCGTGATCTTTTTTCGTTTTTCATTTGAAAAATCTTAAAATACCTAGAATACAACAAGCTAATACGGCAGTTAATGTGCGGATGTTCTTTTACTTTTAGAAAAAGATTATACTGAGTTCAAATAAAAGTATCTTAATAGCCAACTTCGCACTAGTAGGGTTAAAGTAACATTCCAGGCACGCATCGCACCCGAGGAATGTATTGCTCAAGAGTTAGGCATTACTAATCGTCTCTTGGCTTGTTCGCTCGGATCGAAACAAAAAGCTGTTCAATCGCCAATAAGTTGCTGTTTTCTTGAAGAAAAGGTACGTCTAGATAGATTACTTATTGAAGTCAACAAAATCTTCTATAAAAATGTCTACATTATTACTTAAAAGGAAATTGAGTGTAAATTTCTCCCGCGCGTCTTCAAGTATGTCTCGTATTTCGTATGGAGACAAAGAGAATCTAGCACACCATTTCATCGTGCACTTTATGCACACTTAGAAGTTGGAGAGCTAAACTGAACTTCGTATTATTTATATTGTAAGAGACGAGGAAAATGTACTTATATGATTTCTTTCCGCCATATAATTATCTCATATCTAAAGAATCCGAAACCCATAATTGCTGTGGTGTTACTAACTGAATTAAAAATTCTTTTACTATAAGAAAATAAATTTTCCAATGTTGATATAGAGAATAATTAAAATATAGTGACAGTGTTTTTGTAATGTCAATGTTAATTCAAAGCCTTAATTCTATTGTAGAAACGGACTAATGAGGTCACGGCCTAGAAACCAAATGTATTTGCAATTTCATTTTATTAATCTGCGTTGCTCGACCGTTCCGGCTTCAATGCAATTCAATATAGCATCCATATGCATTCAGGCTTACTACCGCTTTTTAAAGCCTTATATCTACCAAAAAGCGGCTTATCATGAAATTTTGTAAGACAACTTTTTTGAAGCCTAACTTTTTGATATATTTTGCTTATTTAGATATGTGTGTTTAGTGTAATTTTAATTATCCCTAAATAGTTCTTGTATTTTTGCACAAAGCTAAAATGAATTAGTGACATATCACTCAACCTAAATCGTCTACCTATCGATTGGCGCAATGTTTATTTTTTCTCTAAAGGACCTACAAACTTCTAATTATAGATAGATAGTAATTGCATACTTACTTTTAATGTTCATATTATGCTAAATAAATTTCCCAATAAAGAGTAAATTATCATGTATTTTCATTCTTATCTTTCTCTAAATTAATGAAAAAATCGTGCAAGAGTAAGTGATGAAAGCAAAAGGGTAGATAAAAAATATGTAATATAAAAAATACCTGAACACAAGGCTTATTAAGCGAGACACAAAGACCATCAGCGTCTTTGCTATAGTGTTCCACGAGCTCTTGCAACGTTCTAAAAGTGGTGCGACGTGCGATGAAGAAGCCTCCTTCGTCTAGTTGTCTGATGCGATAGTGCTTTACAGTATCACCGTCTCGAACTGGGAAACAAAATAAATTTTATTAAGAATTTTTAAGATTTATATATAATATTTAAAGAATTACAAAAAAAATGCTTCGCCGTCTACATGTTACACAGTCCTTTGTGATAATTGTATGTGTTATTTATTATATTATAAGTAAGACAACCATGTTTTAATAAATTTGCCAAAATGTATATGTATACAAAACCTAAGGGTAAACGACATCAACAAATTATATACGATAATCCAACCGTGGGAAACGTTTCACAACAATAAAATTATTCATCTAAAACCACACCAGCCAAAATTTTCACACCGTTGGAGTGAACAAAAAATAATTCAATTCGTTCGGATTTTTAAGAGTAAAAATATTAGGAATTATTTATCTTCGATTCCAAAAACACATTAAGCATAAAGGCACATTTGGAATACTAAGTAATTTGTCGTCGTATTTCCTGTCTAACTAAAGTTCATGTCAATGACTTAATACACCGAGGAATTCGACGAATATTTTTGTCTCAAATAGTGATGATGGTAGTAATGCCAATGTCGTGCGGTGATTATACTTCGATATTTAATAAAAATACACTAGCCGTGCAGTTAGTTAAAGGAATTTGTGATTCTCTATAATGAACATACATTGTTATGTAAACTTCTAGGAAAAGATTTTATTGTGCAAATTAAAATAAAAATGACTGACACAGGCAGTCAACAGCACACGCAGTATAAAATTACAGGGCATATCATTTGTGGTTACGTATCACACAATAACATAATGCTAATCAAAAGTAATCACAAAGGAAGTAAATATAAATATACAAAGTATATTTACATTTATAAATATAATACAATAAATAAATATTAAATATTGTACCTACATCAGGTTATACTTTTATGAAAATAGCATTGATAGAAAGCGATTTATTATAAGTCAAGCACGTTGATGTCTAGATTGAATATGAATGGATATTGACTTTTAATATAACACAATGTATTAAGAATTTCAAATGTTTTTTAAAATAATAAATTTAAATAAATATAAAATAAAATATAAAAAAACACGCTTTGTTTTAGCTTGGATATTTATATTTATGTACATCGTTATTGCGTGATAATTACTAATCAATGATTGAAACAAATTTCAAAAGTTCTATGTTTTCAAAATATGTAAACACGGTTTTTACAATGACATTGTATAGAATACTTTAAAATAATTTTTAGAAATTGGCAACTAAAATACGTCATACAGTTCGTGACGTAAGCAATTCAACTATTGAGTCATGATACAAAAATGTCAAAATGCAAAGTAAGTACGTAAATTAACAACAAATTACTATAGTATTTAATGTAGAAAAAAGAATCCAGTATAAAATATTATTTTATGACGATAATTATTGAGAACTTCAAAAAAGGCAATAAATACTTAACTTATCCATATTAATAAAGCAATTTTCCAATAAACGTGTATAAAAGAATAATATTTCAATGAATATCACACTTGTATCGGCTACGCAGTCTGCAAATAAATTGTATATAATATAATTGCTTGATTCACTTATGATTCCGATTTCGGATTGCTATTACAAATAAAGTAAGAGCCACTGAACTATATGTAGGATTTCGTTAATATTCACAGTCGGTTTCGCAGAAGATGTAAGCGATTGGTGGCTATTTAACTTTTGCTTTAATATTCAGCTTCAAAAGCAGAGCAATTTACTAAGTCGTTCATCGCATGTTACCTGATTTTCACTACAATATGAAGAGAAGGTTTTTTTTCTTGGTTCACGGTTTATCCCGCATACATCAGAGTAGGCAAAGGGAACCTGAGAACCTAGTGTTAACAAACTCCGTTCCCCATTTTCAGCCGAATTGTAATGCGTGCGGAGTGGCGGAACTTAATACCGCGCTTTGCCTTGTTACCAAACCCAGGAAATGAAACTAAACTTTTACATTTCCTGAAGAGGGAATCGAACCCACAACAGCGCTGTGCTAAGATTAAGATGTTCATAATTTATAATAAAATTTTAAACCAGTCATTTTATACCAAATTTAACATTTATTTTAAAAGTAAAAAGCTTGAAAGACAGAAAAAAAGTCTGCCAAAACATTTGTGCTCTATCATAACTTCAGTCACAATTTATGAAATGTTAAACGCATTGAAGCTATTACAGCGTGTTGTTCCTTTTTATGTTCATTCATCTACTCTATCTACTTAAACTTGGTACGTTATCAATTATGGTTTGATTTGTGAAATACTTTATGCAAACTCGTTTAAGCTAAGAGTTAGATATATATGAAACAATAATATAAAATAAATAAATAAATAGATAATTAATAAACCGACCTAAACGTATACATCATTATTCTCACGACGGACTGCAGCACTGTGGACTTTAACCGGTTTGGCGCAAAATTGAGCCGTCAAGAAAACATTATATCTATCTAGTGGCATTGCCATCAACTGGCGTCTACCCTTAGAGTTTGGTCATATATTTGCATTCGGTCATGTTTGCATTTAACGTATTTTTCCTACTGCACCACTTTCTTAATAAATAAGTATTCCTATCAAGTAAGCTTAAAAACTCCGTCGTCTGATTTCTTTAAGTTGTTCTCTATTGTCAATAGCAATTATTGGTCATATGAAATGTTTGCGTGTAAACTATGTTATTATTTTTAACTTAAACCTCTACTTATAAAAAATTAACGTGTAGTTTACATTATAAAAGTCGTTTAGTAGTATATTTAGTAGTTTTTATTAAATATTTTTTATTCTTTTACCAAGAATAAAAGGTAAAATTTTTACCTACAAAAATCATTTTTGTTCAAACAGGTCATTAATAAAGTACAAGTTTTTACAACAAGTACATTTATATGTTCAAAAATAAATAAAAGATCAATTTTAAAAAGAAAAATGAAATTGTAATATATTTTATTACAATTTAAAAAGTTATGTTCTTAAAAAAATAAATGAATTATAATAATAAATAAAAAGAATCACGCTATACATATATACATATATAACAAATACTAACAATAGCATGGAAAATGGATATAGTCTAAATGTGTTAAAAAAGAAATCATTCTTAAGAGTGCTATTTCGGTAGCACCAAACCATCTGACTAAGCTAAGACTAATTTCAAATAATTGAGGAATTATTAAATAAAAAAAAATGTAAAGTATGATATGAACGGAATGAAATTATAATTCGACTTACCTGATAATGAAAAATCATTGTGGCGACTCTCAGAATCTCTGATAAGGAAAGCACCATGTTCATTCTCCGGCAACAACAATTTCTTCTCAGCTTCGATTCGTTTAATTTTGCGGAAATACCATCTGCAATATAAAAAACATATATAAATATAAATTATAATTGTTGGTAGTAACAATTTGCAAAGGTATTGATAATGCGTAGTCGGAAAGCGGGGCGACAATGAGTCAACGCGAAGTACTATTTTGCATTCAATTGACGTGTGCACAGCGCGGGGAGAGCAAAATTTATTGTACTAACGTCCTTTAGGAGTTATGTGAATTTATATGTTTTTATGATCATTTCTACTGGCTAGAACTTCTTGTGAATAGGCTTAAATAAGTAATAAAAATTAGAGTAATTTACTACGTTGCAAATATGAATATATGAATAATCTGAATTAGATGTATCTTTAAAATTTCCAAAATTGTTACACATCTATATTTTGCAAGATATTGTGTGAGTTGCAGACGAGGTCGCCTAGTTCGGAATGAGTAACTCTTTTAAATACCTGGAATATTTTTAAATTCATTTCTTATAAAGCTGTTAAGCGAATTGATTGTGACCTCGATCACTTCATAATTCTAAGGAAAAAAACATACATGGTGTATGTATGTAATATACATATAACCCTAATACTAAACTTTGCAACAATGCATTAAGATAATTTTTATTTATTTTACTCGGGAAATATACAAAGCTAAATTTAAAGACCGTAAAATTTATAAAAAAATATTTTTAAGCATCATTTGACACGTATTGATTAGTTTTAGGGCAAGGACTTTAACATTTATAAAATATATTTTTACTTCAAGTCATGAAACTTGAAATTTGAATTAATAAAAAATGTTTTATTCTATTAAGAAGTTCAACATATGTTTTGTTAAACTGAATTGGTGCTAAGTGAGGTATTTTTCATATAATTATTCATTTTAATGTACATGACTATATACTATGACTTTTTATAAAACAAGAAAAGAAAATGGCTTCGGCGGAAAGTGAGAAACGGATTGTTTTAACACTAGGTTCTCTGGTTCCCTCTGCCTACTCTTCTATGTATGGGATACAGTGTGAAGTTAAAAAAAAGAAATGGTAAGTTATTCTGTTTCTAGATCAATCAGTCCATAATTAATTTTCTAAATGTCACGTCAAATTAACGTACAATATAATTTTATATGTATTAAAAAGAATAACGAAAAGGCTGATAATAATTAAAGAGGCAATTAGATGTTACATAATAAATAAAGAAAAATAACCTGTCCAACATTCCAGCTCATTTGTTAATAACGTTTCGAATAATATCACTACTTATTTATGAAGGTTATAAGTCTTAATATAAATTCATAAGCTCACTCCATCTTAATTATTGTATCAATATGTACATATTGCGTCAAAAAGTAGGTATTCAAATGTGTTAAGGAAAGCGAATGTCTAATATAGACGATGTTATAGATTTCAAAGTCGTATCTAACTATCAAATTTACAAAAGGATAACTAACATTATGACCGTTGTAGCAATAATAATAAAATTAAAAGGGCGTCTCATTTTATTAGTTGTGACGAGAACCTTGTTACATGTTAAGGGCACACTTAGGGTCATAGATCGATTACTAAGCTGTAGAATGAAGACCTTAAAGAGAAGAACGCATACAGAATTGATTGGTTTTAATCTTGTGCAGGCATCATCCTTAACACAATGATAGAGCAATAATAATCGTTTTTTTATTTGTATAATTTTTAGTATAAATTTAAGTTGATAAAAAGAAATCATTTCATAAATAATAATATTTGTAAAAAAGTTACTATCTATTCAATTCTAGATTGTAAGACTGAAAATAACTGCTATTAAGTGTAAACAATAATCTCATGAGCTTAAGAAGCACTAATATTTATACGGACTAATAAGGCTTCATTTCTAGATGAATGACAAACGAAATTTAACAGTAAGCAACGAGATAAGTCGCCAGACGATAGGCGGCCTTGACCTGCTTGCAGTAGGAGAAATCGTTATGTGAATCACTTTGTGCATATACTTTCAATAAATAGTAACAATTACCTATAAGAATTCACTGTTCCAAATTGTTTTTTGTAAAATCTAATATTCCATTTTTTAAGATGTAGAAACAATTTTATCTTGTACTAGTCGGTCGAGCCGTCTAATAGAGCACGACTGAGTCATTGTCAATTTAACGTTTACCGAGAACTGGTCCGTGGTTTATTTTATTACTTATAGCATATAGGAGTACGGCATTCTTTAAAAAAGAAAACTTGTTATTTATTCAAATCTGTTGAACTTTGATTCTAATTCAAAGGGTAGTAACAAATAATATTTACATATTATAACAATTATATTAATAATATGTCGTTATATAATAAAAACGAATAGGTATTTATATAATGTTCATTATTCAAGAATTAATAACATTAACAATTAAAAGTTCAAAGAAAAGTGAAAGATAAAAAGTGTTTTAACAAGTTTCTTATTCACAGACTATTTAAATAGGCTCAATCACGCTTCACATATTTATTTTACTTGTTTCAATTGGAGAGATTTGAAAGTTCAAACAACAAATGGCAAATATGAATAGTTTCATTTGTTGTCTAGATTTACATTTGAGAAATAATTTTATGAACGTTGTTAAATTTCATCTTTATGTAGAGTCCTTGTTTTTTCTTTGTTATTAAAAAAGTTTCTATAATATTTTTATAAAAGCTATTTTTACAAATGAGCCCTGTTTTATTTTTTACGCCTTCAAGTTAAATATTGGTTATAGATTTAATATTAAAAATAGCATCCTCTTTCTCAATAAGACAAATGAGAATTTTACAATGGACTATAGGTGGGTTGCCGATCATTGAACTTCTGCGTGCCGATGTAACCACGTTTTTTTGCTAAGCCAGTCCTACCTGACTTCAGGTTGTGCGCTAGATGGGTAATCTAATTATAGGGTTCCCTATCCCGATGGACATACATGTCTTAGGCTTCGATACAAGTTTTTAGAGAGCTCGGTAAGTGTCTAGTTAGACACAGTTGTCTTTAACAAGAAATACAAAAATGCATTTTTTTTTACAATCACAATTTAATTTAACTTGATTTTTTTAATTAAATAAAATAATGAAAATTGTGCTGATTTAAAAAAAAGTTGATCAAAAACTAAAGCCTTATAATTGTCACATGCCACCAAACGTTTTAAATTATAGAAACACAGGAAAAATACTTATACACGTGTTAATTGATTAAGAATGTATCTATTGTAGCAAATGTCAATCAAGTATTTATACCAAAGGTAGTTAAGATGGCAGAAAATTATCGTTTAATTATAATTCATTGGACTCGTCATTACCCATTGTTTTGATGAGAATTGTGCCAGTTTTTATTAAAAGTTTTATTGCTTAGAGCTCATTATAGCTGTACAATTACATAACTATTTTACTAAAATATCTTTTAAAGTAACAATATAAATGAATTTAATCTTTATTAAAATATAATTTCTTAGAAGTTCTATTCTATAATCTATGTATTGTCATTTAGAGCCAATTTTCAGATGAAAAGTCGAGACATGGTCTCAAAACCCCATTAAAGATAACAAAATCAACGGTATTTTTGCAAGCAATATCTGTTTTTCCGTTACTTCTTCACATATTCAGAAGTGACAGATAAGGATAACAATTATACATGTCAAGACATTTTATGAATTTAAAGTAAGGACTTTCCTACAAGTACAAAGCGTATTGAATATATATACGTAAGGAAAAAGGGCTTTACATTTTGTGAAAGGAAGTTATTTATAAAAAATTGAGTAGCTGCAATAGTAACCTACCCCAGTTACCATATTAAGCCACTGTACCGTGTGCCAAAAAATCTGTGTTTTGTAATATAACAACTGCAAATTGTAAATTTTAAAAATTTCCTCATATACCATAAAGCGATTTTTGTTTCCTAAGATTTGATTACGAACATTTTCTACAATAGTACTGCAAACTTGTTAACTCTACTGTCCTGTAAGTTTTAAATCAAGTTCAGGACATGTGAACGGACAAGGGCCTCTAAAAAAGGATTGTTTATCACTTTAATATTGCAATTGAAACACTTAGCGAATTTTACAATGAGTCGTTAATTCTTAGTGCCATTTGTTGACCGCAAATAGATATGATGATGCGACGTACAAAAACACTATCGATAGTGCGAATTATTTAATACATATTTTAACAATGTAAAACTGACACTATGTTGTTGTATGTTTATCTTGAATATCTTACAATTTTAGTATATAATATGAATATAGATTGTATAAAATATATGAAAACATCCGTCCACGATTATAATCGAGCAATGTTCAATGCGCGGTCGGCCGCAGCACACATAAAAAGCAAAAACAATACATAAAACCTGTTGCATTGTTCTTTCGTAAGAGATCTCCACCGTCGTGATAAGAGGAAATCATTTTCTAACACGTGCACCTTTAACAAAATACTAAATATAAATTCTAATAAAATATTTTCCTAATAAAAGGATGCTGACAATAACGATCATTTCAGTGTGAGCAAATATGTTTTTTTTTAATATAATTTTATTATTTTCACTTTTAATAACAAAACAGTTTAAGAAATTTGAAATCGATATAAGTAGTAACTAACATATAAATTAAAACGTAATGATTTCAAAAATATAAACGCCAATTAATTGTAACTATGACAATGGCATACTTCTAATCAAAATATTTGCGGACGGGAACAAAATGAATAGATAATTACAGAATAAAAAAAAATAATAATAATAAAACAAAGAAATATAACTTTGTAGCATAAGTATTAATAAGTTGAAAATATTACCATGAAGCTTGTATTTTGTTTTTAGCTTCACGCTGTATCCCGCATATGTCAGGGTAGGCAGAGGGAACCTGAGAGCCTAGTGTTAAGACACTCCGATCTCTTTCAACAATTCCGTTCCCCACTACACTGTATTAAGAATATATTTTAAAAATATTAGAGAATATATATTTTGTCTTTATTAACTAGAATTAGTAATTTTACTTAGATTTGTATTAACATGTATAGATACTGAGTATTTTTACTAAAATTATTTCGTTTGTTGCAGTAGGTCTATATATTGATAACAGTTTAAGTGGCTACAGGCAGAAATACTAAAAGAACAAGTAATACCTGACGTGTAGGAACAATGAAAAAAAAAATCAAATATAGACTCATAACAAATGTTTTTTTTTTATCTACGGATATCCTTTTCACTATAACAGTTGTACATAATTCTTATATGTACTTAGAACTCACAAATAGTCATACCAGTGAATGTAAAATCAATAAGGACATTAGCAGTGGCGAGGCGTCCATCCAACTCCCGCCGGCTTGCCTAACAACTTTAAAGTACAAGTATGAGACCTAAAAAAAAAGCTCGCTTGGAAAATGTGGAGCTCGAAAACAAAGTCAAACAAGGTATGAGAGGCTAAAACTTGCAAAAAAACAAGCTCTGACATCTTATAGACCTAAAAAAAATAATTGTGAAGTGAAATTACGAAATACCTTGAAATCCTATACCGATTTCCCTAAATACATCGGTTTTCCTAAAAATGACCGGCGTCCCTAAATATATCTACCGTTTCCCTAGATGTATATCGGCTTCCCTAAATACAAATACCGGCTTGTCTAACTAAAATTTTCACCTCTCGCCACTGCACACTAGTATATATGTAGAATTTAAAGTGAGAAAATCATAGGACAAACTATATTTACTTCTTATTCCAGATGCGTTTTCTTTTAACTTCGAATAGCAAATTCGTATGCATTATTTGTAGCACAAATTACTGTTGTAAGGCACATTGCATTACGAAATTTCGCCTCCATTAATATTATAGTAAATTGATAGACATCTGTTTTGTTGATTTGATGTTGCACAATAGGTGAATCGATTAGCAAAATATTTAAATAATACACTAAGTATATTTTTATTTCTACTACTACACATACTGTCGCGTCGTTTTACAGATCAACATTTTTATAAAGATGTTATTAGAGTTACGTTTATCAATTTTTTTTATTAAAAAGTTTAATAAAAACGGTGTGCGATGTTAATCTTATTATGATTTAAATATTGATATACCAATATCATGTATAACAATTATACTTGCAGTTATCTAGTAGTCAGTATAAAGTGCACCATATTTTCTTGCAAGAACATGGAAGAATATATCCATACCAGTTATAAATAGGTTAAAAAGTTGACTTGCATAAACAATGTTTTAACATATAATATAATAGGCAAAATAGTTACAATCAATCCTAATCATTGTTTTATTAAATGAGCAGATATAAAAAAATTAAGGTAACCAAAGACAGTCAGGTAAAAGGTATTAAAATATCATAAACATAAATTTACACATGAAATTAAAGCAAAAAAATATTTGCCATGGGAACTGCGTATTTTCGATTCATTTATTTATCACTTACACCTATAATAAGACGAGATAAGATAAGATGGAGGAATAAGCAAGAAATAGGTAGGTACGCAGGTTCCTGTCACAATAAGTAATGCAGATGCGTAATGAAAAAATGATCGTATTAACAATGTATATTGACATGTTGATAAAATAGTTCAAAACAATTATAAAACAAGCAAAATTTCGTAGTAAAGGCATTTGTTTGTTTCAAAATTACATACATTTCTTTACAATGGTCATGTTGTTATTCGTAATGCAAAATATGGTTTGCAATATCGTTCGAAATATCGTTATATTTGTCGTGAATAACATTGAAATCTAATTATTATAATATACCATAGGTAAAAGGTTTATATCAATACTTTTGCTGTATGAAGATATGAAAAGATGTATCTTCAACTCTTAATTGTCATATCAAAATATATTCATTATAACTTTTGCATTTGAATAAGTTACTTATTGAAAATTGTGACCGTGACCCGAACTTAAATATGTTTTAAGTTCATATTAGTTCAAGAGCGTAAGTGTGCGGTGCATCTAACGTAATAATCAAGATTTTTCATGGACTGTGTATAATTTAATTTACTTTAATCATAGTCGGTATTAGTATTTACTATAGGAACTGAACTTAGCAGTTGTGCAACAAGAGTAACCCTCAAGGCTGATCAGTGAAACCGACACCGGCACGTCCGTGTATCTTGCCTCACTACCTGATGCTTTCCGTGCTCTCTAACCACTGGGACTAAGATATTTATAAAGAATATCTACTTTATTTTTCCTGTTTGCGAATTATTTGCACAATGCTGTTTTTAAGTTAAATTAAATACAAATTCACAAATGAGGCACATAACTTATAAGTACACGGCACATAACAACAAAATTCGAGGGCAATAATAATTCTATGGGTGATTAAGGAAGTGTATAAAATAAAATCACGAACCAAAGATGCGTACAAAATTCGAATAACTTCCGATCGGATGGTTACATTTTTGAGTGAGCGTCACCTTCATAGGATACTTCCTGAGCGGACTTCCAATTGCCAAACTATCGAGAGGAAGATCGCTGACGGTGCAGCGACCGACCGCGGCAGCGTAGCCTTGGACGCGAGCTCCCTGCATTCTAATCGGGTGGCCTTGCGGAAGCGCGTGCTCAGGACAGCTCTCGTAACACGCACTGTTCGGCCGGCATCTTTATTAAATGTCCCTACTGGCTATCTTTTCTGGTGGTTTTCCTTTATAGATCTACACGACTTCGTATGATTACAAACGACAAGCTAATCATATATATATAATAATAGTATAATTAAAGCTATTTGAATGTAAATACATTTAAAAAAAATAAAAAGATTGTCTTTTACTGCATAATATATTCAAAACGCTGCGATAACTTGTGTAATAAAATAGGTCGCCATTTGTTGTCGAATGATTAGCACGAAATTGTAGTTTGCCGCAAGCTAAAGGTGGTAACCTGTTTTGTCTGTGGATGTTGAATGTCGAACTTGTTCATCGAGTTAAGTTCGATTAAATAGACCGTCATGGCCAGTTTCATGGACATACGTGAGCGCATCTAAAATGCATTCGTACTAGGATAGTTATTGTTTAAAAGAGGGGTATAACAAAGTATATTTCTGTAATTACTTACGGCATAGTGTTCAATTTCATGTAGGTATCCAAAGGTAAAGATTCAACATTTATATTAGTGTCGTTTGCTCCAGAAAGCCGCCTCGCTGTTCTTATCCAGCTACCTCTTTGTCTTCGGAAACCTTTATCATTTTTTAATAGCTGTAGATGCCTTTTAACGATATCATGCCACTTCCATTTGACAGTCGCCGGTGAATCACTCGCTGCATCTTCTTTACAAATCTGAAGACCATCACTAAACCTTCTCATGTTTTGTAAATAAATTTCGTTTGATTTTGGCGGAAGACTTCTCCTTCTTTCTTCGGGAATTGTTCCCGAATCTTGAGAATTTTGCTCTGCTATCCATTTGGATATAAAATCATTTTTATCACAGACATGAGCTATCACTGGCTCTTCTTTGGGTGGCGGTGGTATCCAATCCAAGCTAACCCATTGACTAGATTTTGGCTTTGATTTAAAAATTACATCTATCTCGTCATCGCAGTCCGATGAACCAATCGAACATACAGATGTTTTTTTTCTGCGGAAGCGTGAGCGTACCAACGGCTTAAATGGAGGTAACAACTCATTATTCACGTTAAAGTCTGTGGAGTCATCTCTTCTTACATCCTGTAAACTCTTAATAGTCTCTATATTAGCATAAGAGTTTTCGGAGCATGAAGAATCTACACTTAATCTACTTCGTTGTAATGGTTTAGCTAACCTAATACTTTCGATATTTTCATTTACTCCGCACCCAATTTCTCGTTCACAAGTTAAAGATAATCTCCTTTCATTGGACTTTTCATTTTCCATTTCTATTATTTTTGCCATACTTAAAAAACTATCTTTAGAAGTGTCCACTATTCTTGTTGGTTTTTGAGATTCTTTTTCATTGTCTTCAACATTTTTTGTAACAGCTGAAAACGAGTTTGTGTCATTGAATTCTATAATTCTTGTAATTTTTTGCGGTACTTCGTTTTCTTCCTCTATAGACACTGGGGACGGTAATTTGTCATTTTCAAATTCGATTATCCTAGTTATCCTCTGTAAAGGTTCTTTTTCATAGTTTTTTGTTACATCAGAATTAAAATCGTCTAATTCAATTATTCTTGTTATTCTTTGGGGAAACATTTCTTTTTCAGAAACATGTCGATCTTCAGAGCTAAGACTTCTTGTTATACTTGAAGAAAATTGACTATCTATTATAGTATCGTGATACTTAGTTGAAGATGTACCAGAGTTTTCAAATAAAATTTTTTCTTCTAAGGAATTGTTCCGACTTTTTGCTTTCTGTAAAGCGCTTTCAGATAGGAAAACACAAGGAACTTCCACTTGCATAGACATTTTTCTACGTCTCGACATTGTGTTTTCCTTCTCTTTATTGATATCATTGTTTATGTTATCAGGCACAGCTGTGTGCGGTAATATAATAGGCGTACCGGCTACCATTCGTAAAAAATCTGTAACAGCAGCAATGTGGGCTCCTGTAACAGCACCTTGTAATTTAACACCTGATACTTGGTGAGGCACAAGTTGATTATCGCGCATACACCATACGACGGGCAAAGCCCCTTCCGACACCATCGTCGTGTCTCAAGAGTTTAAATATTTTAATCACTATTAAACGTTTAAAAGTTATTTATATGAAACACAACTGAAAGTAATATGATCACTGGAGGTTTTCCGGACTACAACCTTTTATGAAACTAAAAAAATACAAATATTCGAACACATAAGTGTGACGTGTATAGGGCGACATAGCGCGATCGCAGCGCGGGTGCAAGCGATACGGCGCAGCGGGTATGCGCGTGCGGACGCGGCGGAGGTCGCGAGAGATAAGGCGGTGAGAGTCGCACGCGCAGCGCCGCCGCCCGCACCCGCGTCCGCCCCGCCACCTCGCCGTGCCATCTCCGATCATACATCAATTTTTATCCAATGCACTTCGAATTATATAACGGTATTGGTGGCCTATTAATGATTAAGCTACTCGCAGTATTTATTTTAACTTTCGTATTCTGTAGTAAGTATTATACTTATTATTTTATCGAAATAAAATGTTCTAAATTTTTTTTCAAAATAATAACAATTAGGGAGCAATATACTATTTGCATTAGCTTAAATGGTTACTATATAACGTGTTAACTTTAAAATTGGCAGTATTACGTTTTCAACAAATTTCATTATTTGCATAATATATGCAGGCACATCAATTCCAGATTCGCATTACTGACGCAACAACAGCAAACTAAAATTAGTAAACCATTCGGCTACCGCGGACATCGTTTATTGTAACTGAACGATTAACAACCATTTACATTCATCGTTAGGCATCGCTCATTACGATTTATTGCCTTATATCTATGAAATATCCTAAAAAAAAAATAGAGTGCCGTTGTTCATTAAATATGACCTATTTATTGGACGGTACGCAGTAAGTTATTTTATAATATCTTGGGGAGTGGGTACGGCCATCTTGTCGGGTACAGTTACGTTGCATTGTACTGCCATTGCAACCATGATGGTCTTGACCATCGACATTGACGCACCAAATTGCTATCTTTGTCTACACACGGTAATAGACTAGCCGTTAACTTAGTTAACAACGTAAGAGAGCTTAACGCATTTGCAATGTTCGTTTGCTATATTTCTTGTATATTTACAAGGAACTGTAATATGAATAAAACGAGATATTTTATAATAATAAAATATTTTTATAAATTGTCGACTAAAAGATGTCTATATCAAGTAACGATTTTAGCATGCCTTGAAAGTGATTTTGCTTTGTATCTAAATTGTTATTGGTAAAGTAATAACTTTAAGGCTTCAATGTACAAGCTGAATGCAATTATATGCGCAAATGCCAATCAACAGTTAGAATTGGCGCCGGCGCAGCTTGTGATGCGTGGCCCGTATGTGGGACAGACAAATCAAGTATTAATTATCCACACAACGCCTAATCAACCTTTGTATGGGTCAACATCAAGGAATGTCATCATGATGGGTTCCAAATAAATAGCTGAAGTTATGGCGGCATACTCCAATACCACAGCTAATATATAAAATTGGTATCTTGATCTTTGCAAGATCAAGTTCAATATTGGAGATTTTGCCCTAGTGTTTTAACTAGCGGCTACACATGACATGTTTTGCTGCTTTAAATAAACAAAAAGCGTTCTAATTCTAATAATGTGACAGATAAAAAAATATAATTCCTACTTGATATTATAAATAGGAATGTAAGTTTGTTTGTTACGCTTTTATGCCAAAACTACTCAACCGATTATCATGAAACATTGTACACATATTCTCAGAGGTATTAAAAAGGACATAGGATACTTTTTGTAAAAAAAAAAATATTTTGTCAGACATGATTGATTATGACGCATATACACACTATACTCTATAGTATATAGTATGGACTGCCATTGACCACGGGCGAAGCCGCGGGTAACAGCTAGTAGGTATATTATAAATTTGTTTCGTTGTAATGTGTATTTTCTTATTTAAAAAAGTATTTGTTATTACTATTAAATAAACGTCAACGCATTCGTGATAATTTAGTTAAGAGCGACTTCACAGAAAAACTTTCTGTTTATCGGAACTTTGGCAAGTCCAACCAGCAGGAAAATAATCTTCAAATAATTTTCAACAACCTTCAGTACAAAAACTAATTTACATTCGTAGTACTATTACGTCAACTAGCTATTTATTAGTGACGGTGTATACCTGAACATATGTTCAGTATATTTTACTGATTTGTTTACATTATCTTTAATCTTTCCTTGCTTCATGCTTTTTCTCTCGTAGCAAGGTAGTTAAAGGATATCTAGTCTCAAAACACTCCGTTCTTTAAATAATACCATTTTTCTCGAGCGGAGATTGCGGAACCCACGATTTCTAAATATACATTTACTCCAAAAATGTTGCTTTAATTAAGCACAAAATTCAAAAGTAATATGATTCATTATCTGTAGACACCCAAAAACACGAGTATGTAGGTCATTTTGATTAAACTTCACAGACGTTGTGTGACAGCTTGATGGAGATACATCGGAAGCAATTATGTTGATCCTTATCAAATTTTGATTCGAAAATTTGTATTTTAAACACACCAGCAGAATCCATGTACCTATATATAATATCTGCATACTTGTATTGTATATTGATTTAAAAAATATGTATATTCGTTATATTAAAACAAGTTTTAAATAATTCAGGTATAATTTTAGGTAATTAGTTAGCGACTGACCTAAAGTTATACGTAATTATACCTAGATGTTTAAATTCCGCATACAGGGACGTCTTCGGTCTTGTAAGATAATGCGTCATATAGGATTTTCTTCCGGCGCAAAGTTTCAATATATATCCTTCCTTATAATTAGAGAATTATTGATTCGTAAGTTAAAAAGAAGGAACACAGATTTCACATTATTTTTAAAACAGTTATTGTTTTACGAAAAACACTAAAAGCTGGGTTAAAATCAAAACTCGGAGACTATTCACTTGAAGGTAACTTATGACGCATTGTATTTTCTTTTAGAGAAAATAATTTTCTTTGAAAATTGTTTGTTGACAATTTGTGGTAACGACGCTTTGAACATCCGTCAGTGCATATTCATGTCGACCAGTGTGCTAGCACAGTAATTTCGTGGAAGCGTGGCTCGCCGCGACATTGGCGCCAGGAGGCGGCGCCTAACCGAGTAATTCGCGACGCTCGATTTTTTCTCGGCATATATTAATGTGGCACTTTCAATTAATACAGCTTCATTTCAAAGGATATATTTTTATTACTCATGTTATATGTATTTCTTAATTAGCGATTTTATTTTTAACTCAGAATGCATAAGCATAACCACTATTAATTTAGAAGCTAAAACATGCAATTCAAATGCGTTTTGTCGTTAAAGGTTTGAAGTAGTTATGATAATTAAAAGGAGTCCTCAAGTGTTGGTCAATATTTAGCGAATGACTATCATATGTTACGTAATTTGAATCTTGTTTGGCTACATTTATACAGAACATCGACGAGGCTTATGTTCATTCATAATATTCAAAATCAATGAAGTGCAAATTCGTTTGAGCGGTAGAGTTCCGTTATGGATGGTAAAACCATTAGAAAAAAATATTACGCAAGCGCTTATATGATCACTTCTCCGTAAAGTAGCCAAGTCTTCTTGTAAATATTTTTTATGAGGAAAATGTAACATATCTTTGCTACAGCATTTACTGTACGACAAAGTTATCTTTCTAGGACAAGCTTTAAACAATATTCTCGATTACCGATTATCCATATATTAAAGAAATTATTAGTAGTATATACGTTGAATTTCTAGAAACGAGAGTAAAGTTAACTCATAAATGTAAATTTATCTAAATACCTACCTTGATATTTTTATTTAACAATGGAAATGAATAATTAATTATTATATTAATTCGTGAAGAATTTTGATTTCTTTTTATAAAATGTACCTAGGAGACCTAGGAGTAAATATATTGTACATAGAAGATGTACTGAAGATCTATATTTTTTTAAATTAGTGTATCAGAATATTTAACTTTAAATATTATAAAGTTAACTGATATAATTCTTGATTATTTATAAAATAAGGTGTAATTTGATTTTAAATGGTCGTTGACACAATATATTTAAATTAGAGTTTATTCTTCAAATATCTTCCGTGTAATTTGAGAGGAGCAAAAGAAAATGAAAGAACGTAGCGATATAGTAATGTTCCGCCTAGCAAATGTTTTATGTATCCACCGGGGTATTAAAAATTTTCAAACGCAAAAATTGCTTCTAGTGGCTTGGGCACCCATAACTAGCGTATGGTGAACTAATAAATTGTGCCACGAAGGCAATTTTATTTTTAAAGAACACATCTAAAAAATTTAATTAAAATCTCGAAACACATCTTTCATACAAAAAATCGGGATGTAATTTGAGTTATGAGCTTCTGTACATTTTTCTCATCATAACGTTTACATTATTCATTGTTGGTACAGCGTCGAGGCTAGCGCAATCAAATACGAGGAAATGATTAATGAAAACAAATACCTACAATACACCTTTGAGGCATCTTTTTTAGCAGTCTAAAAAAGCTATTTGGATTCTCTCTCCATAAACTAGACAACTGAGCTTAAAGCTTTTAAAAAAGATACTTAATGGGAGTTTTCAATTTTCTTGAGTAAATATATATATTTTTTTTTTAACTTCACGCTGTATCCCGCATATAGCAGGGTAGGCAGAGGGAACCCGAGAACCTAGTGCTAAGGCACTCCGTTCTCGTACATCAATTCCGTTCCCCACTTTCCGCCGAGTTGAGGCATTGCGTGCTGAGTGGCGGAACTCAACGCTGCGCTTTGAAAACTAACATTTCCTGGAATGGGAATCGAACCCACAATCCGTCGCGTTTACAGTCGCACGCTCGTGCCTCTGCGCCAGTAAAAATAATCTATATAATATTCAATAATTAAAATGGGCTCTTAATGAGATCTTTATTTTTGTGTTTTTTACACATGTTAAATGAAACTATTTTACTAAATATTTACTTTAAGGATACGTACCCTAATTATTTTTGGAAGCATTGTTTAAATTATGGCTATTGGACACGTCACACGTCAACTTTACCTGCATAATACCTATTCGTACAACTAGGTATATTAGCATCCGTTACCAACCGTCAAGATTTTGCAAATGGGGAAAAACTAGAAATCAGAATGTTGATCTACAGTAGTCTCTCCATTACATGTAAGGTAATATTTTATAAACAGTTCAGATGTGTGGTATTGTATTCATATATGTGGAAAAACTAAATAATACAAAAAATTCTAATAACGAGAAAAAATATCATGAGATCAGAAATTTACTTTTTTTATTATTTATTTAAGCTTAAGCTTAAGAACTTAAGCTTTCATAATCATATTCGTATAAGTTAGATTATAAGAGTAAAAGTAAATTAAATATGTATAATATTGTAATAACTGTGGGTTAAAGTTAAGTCAATTGTGAATTGAAATTTAATGAATTTATATTTACTTCCTTAGACAATTTGAAGTACAAAAACTTTTAGAACTTCATGTGTACTATAGCTTAATCTCGTTTGAATTACCATTGTTTACAAAGGACTAGTGTTATTCTTCGGTAGATTCTAATCGCATGTGATTTGGAAGTGATTAGTAACGTAATGTGGAGTTTAATTTGCTTGTCGTAACGTTCTCGAAGTACGTCAATCTGCAGATTACGGTTTAAGAGCGATCTAGACGCGAACGTAGAAAGTTGCGGCGCGACTGAACGGCGCCTACGTATGTCCTGCGCTCCGCATTCTACCGTCCGAGCTTTAAAACAAGACTAAAAAGCACAAAATGTCTCTGATAAACTAAACAAAGTATAACTTGGAGCTAGAGCCTTTAGACGATAGAGAAAATAGACAATTATTGAACACATCCAAGGCTATCTGTTCTAAGAATAAAACACTAATGAATAGTTTGTTGCTCCCAATAGCTGATGCTTCATAAAATGTACTGTAGAATAGGGAATGCGCTCCCCGTCTATTTTAGTTTTTTTATCTATAGAGCGGCCTTAAGCGTTATTCTTGTTACAATTTATTGATACTAGCAATTTTGATATTTTATAAGATAATAAAGGAGATGTTATAAAATACTTAGTATATTCAAAGTTCTATCCTATAACTAGGCCTTTTTATACCTAATTTAATTATATGCCTTAGGTTGTATTTTGATAAAAAACAGCTTAATGTTGAAATATGAAATATTAGAGAATTATACGATTTCGAATTTGATATTTATTTATAATATAAGATTATTTTATAAATATCGCGGTGAAATCGTAGCGGTCATTAATGTAAGTATGTAGTATCATTAAGCATTTGTTTAGGTGTTATCTATTCATGTTAAGAGGTCAATTTGATGAATTTCGCTAATTACAGTGAATGTCAAATATTTCTTCACATTTAAAATAATAGCAGGTTTATTAAATATTAATTTTAACACTTCGTATGCATCATTTCCGCAGAGGGGACTGTTCAAATATTTTTAGTAAAATTGTAAAGTTTCTATGATATTTATTTGATTTCTTTAATATAAGATAGTAAATATATAGAAAGGTGAAAAAATCCAAATATAAAAGTTTTCTTATTGAAATGAATATTTATTCAGAAGTATACGTTTTAGTTTGGGTAATATTGGATATAAGCGACTGAACTGAATACATGTAGTTGAAAAAAAAAATATTGGTAGATTATGAGCATTTGTTGTGACATAATATAAAGTGATATCAATTAAATTACAAGTGTCTTAAAGGGGTATATTGTTAGAGTTATATTTATAAGTGCAATATAGCGAATTCATATACAAAGTATATTTTGCCTTCAAAAAATTTGTACAGCAGCACTGTTACCCCGCAGCCCAGGGAAAGGATAAGCAATATGCAGAGCGAACAATACGTTTAAAAAGATTTCATGAAAGAGAAGCCTTAACCTACATTTCAAAATGATTACAAAGGAATGTCACGAAGTAGCAAAACATTGTTTGGATAATAGAGGTGTATAAACAATCGCTAACCGCGGAGCGCGGGTCGATGAACGACCTAGCTCGCACAAGGCGTTTCCTCTGTGATGTAGAAACATACTGCAAACGCGCGCGATTAGACATGAGCGCGATTTTTGTATAATTTATATGCTAATTATGTGTTATGGATAAAAGCTTAATTTACAATCATGACTACACATTAGTCAATGCATTATTTGTTGATAGAGCAGTAAATCATTTTTTTAATTAAATAATGTTTCATTTGATGAATTTAAAATTCGGTAATTCTCAAATTGCATCAGTTTTTGAAACGTAATTCAGGAAAAAATAAAGTAAACATTTAAATAAACAACAAATGTATCTAAAAGCGATACCGGAAGTATCTAAGAAAAAATTAATTACACGCGACTGATTCGCGGTACATATTCCAGTTTGGACGTTGCAAAACTCTCACTTATGAATGTCGCATTCGCATCTCGTGTATGCGACGCTTCATTGCCGATAAAATTGGCAGCCAGCAAAAAACATCATTTTGACTGGTCGCTGAAGTTTCTAATCATATCTGGGTCAACGGAAACTTACAACGCGTTTGATTCACTGAAAGTTTTACATCATTCCTCGTTGATAGACAACAATCCGTACCAGGATCTGATCAGTACGAGAAACGCGATAATTGACGAGGGGAATTTCTTGTTTTTTTATATTATATAGCTGCCCACCAAAATCAAACGACCGCTATTCATTTGAAATGCAACGTCAGAATTTATTTGACTTTGTAATTAGGATTAGGTATGTCCATATTTTGATTAGTGACAAATAAGTAGACAGCGAAAATGTGTAGGATGACAACCACATTGGAGATTGGAAGGTGAATTCATGTGAGACAAAAAATTGGGAATAAGTGAAAGCATTCTTAAAAAGCAGTAGAGAAAATGCTGCATTTTTTAAATAAACATTAATAAATTCAGTGGAGTACAGACCAAAGTGCAATGATAATTGAAAGTGACATCACTTACATATACTTCAGCCATCCAGTGAGTCTGTACTAATAAGCAGTACAGTAGTATGTGTGTCAAGATGTTTTTACGGTCTTGACGTTTGACTTGACAAAAACGACCATGACATGGGTGTGTGTAGTCCAGTGTAGGTAGTTAATTAACATCTATTAGTTCAATATGTCTCACCATATTATAACATAGCAAAATATATAAAAACTGTTTGTTTAATCTCGTCATCATAATAATTTGTGTAATAAATTAATATTGTATAGGCATAAGCGTGAATATTAAATATATAAACCAGTGTTTACATTTTCAATTCATGCTATATTATTGTAACTATGAGGCATTAACCTAATTTTCTTGTTTGCAAAGCGCTGCGTATTGAATGCTATCGGGAGTTACCTACGGCACGCACGAGACATTACAAAGTCGTCAATGTAAGGGAAATTGCTCTCAGGCCATTCTGTAAACAACTCAACATGCTGTTTCAGTTTCGTCACATCTGGACACTTTCTAAAGAAACTGCAACAACTAATAACTGTGGCAAGAAGCTGCCTACCTTCCACTGGAAACATGTGATAATAAGGTATAATTGCACACCACCTCTGTGACTATATTTAGCGCCAACACTCAGGATCTAGCTGCGTATGCGACTTGTTCAATTACGTAAAGCGGTTGAGCCCATTTCTAATCTAAAAATAATCGTAGGCTGTACAGACATTGGCGCCACTAGGATCGTACGTGAAAGTAAAGACAATTATATTAAATCTCACCGGTAATATAATTAAATAAAATACATATTATGAATATGTAGAACTTCGTGGCGGTACCATATTAAATGGTATCATTAGAGACCTTTATTACACTATAAACCATAAACTGTTAATGCATAATAAAACTAAATATTTCTCTCATAATAAAGTAAAAAAATACTTTATGTATAATGTTAAATATTTTGACTTCGTACAATTTACAGTTTGAAGAAGTCAAGTAAAATCGAAACAGCTACATATGAAAATAAATTAAAAAAACAATAACAACAGTAAAGGACTTTCAAAAAAATATATTTCACGCTTTTACTCGTAAGACCGCGAAATATTTTCTTTTTAAATTATTCTAAAAATAACATTATATTAAGACACTCCGTTCTCTATTTTCCGTCTGAAAACGACCCTTGTTTATTCAGGTGCGGAATCCCACACCAATCGGGCTTTGTCTTACTAGTGAATGATTAAGATTTAAATATATAACACTCCCCTAGTGGGGATCGAACCCACAATCAATCATGTTTACTGACAGATGCTATCTCACTGTTCCACGATGACAATGAAAAAATAATATAAACTATATTTATTTCGTTACAGAATAATTACTAGAAAAGCACGTGACGATACAATTACTAATATGTCACTTATAGTCCTGGTTATTAATAGTGGTATATTGTTTTCTCGTCACGTTTCATTTACTTATAAATCACCTTTATAATTTAAATGGATTCATTGTTTTAAATAAATAAATTATGTTCTTTTTGTTACTCGATGTTATATTCTGAACCAAACATTAATTGGCAATTTACGAGGCTTTAAAATACCGATAAAACTTTAATAATCTCATAAAAACTTGAACACTTCAGATTTTCCTGAAATATGATAAATTAAAATAAACATTTAGAAATATAAATTATTCCTACCCACATTTGAAAGATAAGCACCATTTACTGTTTAAGTATATTATAATAATTATCAAAAGTTACTAAAACGTAAGCGTTACAGAGATTGATAACATAATTCTATGGCGAATATATCCGCGACTGAAGCAGGGTAATACATCAGTGGCGCCAGTGGTACTTAATCGTTCGTCTGCGCGTGCTATGCGAATTTTCCCCTGCACTTACTACAACATTAGCAAAGGGAAGCTATCATTTACGTGGCGACGGGGCGGATCCATGGGCCAACCGGATTATTACTTGTAAGACTTCAAGCTCTAATTAAAGTCTTAAGTAACTGAAATTCGAGAATTTTGTATGTTCACTACTAATATCTACTACAATCACAAAATAGCAGTGTCAGCATCAATTTTTAGTTTTAAATATTGTCAATTTAAGTAAGCAAATGTTTAGCGCTTATAATTTTAAAAAAATAATATTTTATAATAAGCTAACAGAACCATCACCAAGGTAAACGAAAATTATCACAGTCATCCTAAAGATGCAGTTTGACTAGTTAAGCACGTGAAAAGGGGCAATGTTCGTACGCGACACATCGTCTGTAGTGACCTTAATTGCATGCGATCTCGGCCGCTGCTCTCTCTTAAATCAAACTTGAGGGCCCTAGAACCCCACTTATCACTAGACGTGTAGATCATCCGCCCTAGCACGTAAAGGTGTGCCTTATGCAATAAGCCAATGACCGCGTCAACTCGTTTGTGTTACCTGTCCGCACTTTTGATATGAGGATCAGATCAGAAAATTCAACTTATTTACTTACGTCTGAACCGATCGAGCGTCTTGTGAAAGGCCCCTGATATTAAAAATTCATATTTTTAGCTGTTATTATATAAGAATTCGCTGACGCCATTAAAATATCCTATTCGAATTAAACTGCTATATTTGGTGAGATAGGTTCTTCAAAATAAATGTCTCAATCAAATATTATAATAATATACATATAAATTCTAAATATGATACATATATATGAATGTATTATGTCTTTGCTAGTTCCATAAAATATATTTTAAAATTATTAATAAACATGTGATTTTTAATTGTAAATTATATGTAATATCTATCAACTATAACATTATACAGAGATGTGAAACCAACGTTAACTAGCACTAGAGGTCCGGAGCGGTGAACTCGGGCATCCTGTCTCCTAAGCCGTCAATCGATGGCCATGGTCATCTCTACTAGGAAATGTGGGTTTTCAGAAGCCGTTAGTAACACAGAACCCGTAACTTTTTGGGTTAATTGATCGTCTCACCTTATAGGTTTTGACTTCTTGCGGATATATCTTGTGTATAAAAAGTTCATTTTATTCACTGGTTAATGTTTTTATAAACAAAGACGATAAAACGTACAAATTGGTATAAACTGCGGGTAATAACGTATAATCGTTCCCGCATGTAGTATATTTCGAGGACATGTTTCTAATAAGCTTGGAATGCACATACTAATTTACTGCGATTTAGAAATACTTTAAGATGAATTAATTAATCGTATTACAGTAAAAAAATATATATTTGTTTTTCTTGGCAACTGTACTGTGCTAATGCAGATAAAATTTGGACTATCATAAATTGATTAGAATACGTAATAATTTATAATGTAAACCTATTTAAAAGCGTTTAATTTAACCTTCAGCTTATGCAAATAGTTTATAGCTAATGGTTGATCAGAATGCGATGGTAAGTGTTGTATGTCGGTTGACGCGGTTTGCGATTCAGCGAAGCGGCTGACAGGAAGCCACTCCGGGATCGCACTTACATGCCATGCATAATCACATTCTACGTCTTAACTATCATGATACATGTATAAAAACATGAATGGCCAGGATAAGATAAACGACAATGGTTTTTATTAATTATACAACCGACAGAATTCGAATGTTAACTATTATTTATTTGTAATTGTAACATACTCGTTCTCGTTGTTCAGTTGTGTTCGTTTTTATTCAAAAATATATACGTTTTTTTTTAACAATACTTCGTAAATTATCAAACGTTATTGATTTCCTAGAAACGGATAAAAATTAGAAAATTGATGTTAAATGTATAACATACATAGAGACGTTCACTGTCTTTTAAGTCGCGCTTTTATTTACATCGGCTTTAAGAAACGGATTTGGTTACTATTTAGAATTAATGAACCATAGTATTGATGAAAGTAAATAATGGAAATTAGTGTTCCAAACAGTTATGTTCATACTACTTAAATAAGCTAACTTTAAAATTCAGATGACAGAAATGAATGACTTTATTTTAAGAGTTACAGTAGTAAGATTCATACAAACAAAAAAAAATGATGATCACGATATAAGATATCATAGTTTTCTCTACTCAAATTATAAAATAAAATTAATATGATAGGTGTAAAATTTAAAACTAAGTATATTTTTCCTGTTAATGAATCACATTATTAATTTATTCCACCTGCTAAGCAAGGTAACTAAGGTTCGTATTAAATGTAAATCGGCTTGCCAGAGAAGCTAGGAAATACTTTAAAAAAGACAATATTATTATTAATATGTTACTAATAAGATATTAAATATATCATAACACATAATTTGTTAATTATAAATTTCATGTATAAAGCAATATTATATATGTTTTTTTTTTTTAATTTGTTAATTATAAATTTCATGTATAAAGCAATATTATATATGTTATGTATGTAACATTACAATCTATACACATATAGGGGGTCCTAGTTTGTCGCTAAGGACGAAAAATTTAAAAACCAAGTTGTTGTAATCCTATTAAGTAATTTATAGAAAATGTTTATTCAATTTATGTAAATGGGTGCAAAATAGCGAACACCAACGAAAGAATAGTAGCGATGATAACTAGCATATCATTGCAAGAGAGAGAGGGATATTAAGAATTTCCCTAGTAATTCCGAGCTAAATACCTTAAAAGATTTCTAAACTACAGTTACAGTTTTGATTTGTCCTAATTTAATACTGTGCAACACGTTTAAATAAATAAACACAAAACCCATAGATAATTAATTTATGCATGTACATTTCTAACACGAAGAGCTATAAAATGTTTGCAGTGGCGTTGATCGTTTCATTCACTCATCAACGCACCGTTAAGTAAGCTGCAAGAATAGCTATTAGCTAAGTATCCAGTCGGAACAAACGCTACATGCAAAGTATAAGAACTTCACCATTTAATATTTGTCTTACAATTTGCCTGTTTGATCAGGAAATGTTTCCTTGTGAGCATATCAATTTTACTGTTGGCAGCTAGTGTTAGTTTCCTATCTAATATTGAAATGTAATGATTTACCGCTTATTCTGACTTTATTCTGACAGTAGAATAAGTAACGGTAAAATTGTAGAGTTAAATTTACTCAAAAAGATTAACAGATAATATGATTTTTTAATACTTAAATAACAAAAAAAACAATTTGCAAAATGCCATGCTACGCAGTAATAACATTCTAACAATTTTTGAATGTTAGTTACTTTATTTAGGTCCAACGACCAAAAGTAAAAAAGCCGTTCGTATTTATGTCGACGATGACTAATAGGTCACTAACAAATAAAACTATAGTAAAAAATATTGGCTTAAAAATAAAAGGTCAAAGTTCTTTGTCATACTAATTGTAAGAGAAACGGCCGAATAAGCAAAAAATAATGAAACACTTAAAAATTATTATGTAAAAAAAATCTAATTTTAATTTAAGCTCAAATACGTCATAAGGAAGTTGCTAAATATAGATAAGGTAAAAGGCAAGCTAGAAACAGCGTCAGTGCCACTTGCATCATGAACTTATGTGGGCGAAATAAATATCAATTAATTAATTAATATATATAAATGCAGAATTTAAATTATCCTACATTTGTACAGCTATGTGAATCGTATATTTTAGAAGAGGCCCTGGTGAACGTTCTTCCTGCCACAATGATTTACGTACATTTATTGAATATTACACGATCATGACATAAATGTTAGATTTTTATCATTTACAGATAGAGATGGTAGACAATCTAGATTTTATTTCCTAATTCACAACCATTATTTATAAAAAATAAAAGGGACCTAAAGCAAAATGAATATTTCAGACAATGGTTTATATTTGGCATTTTATCGTAAAACGATAATAAGGAACTCCCTCCCTTCAAGTGCAAATGGTTATATTTATTATGTTTATAGTACATAAAAGGTTACATGTAAAGCTTACGACGCTATAAAGCCCACATATGAGTTATCTGTGACAGCGGAAATTCATAAGGACGCTTTTGTTTGCGTGACAGAGATACGCATGTATGTGAAACTTCAACGTTAGAGATCGTGTCTTTCGTAATTTTAATAGTAAAATAATGACACATCATTATTAGTAAATATTAATAACGCACGTTGTTCGATATACACTGCGCAAAAAATGTTAAATTACGAATAAACAGTGTACAAAAAACGTAAAAATATCACGTCAATGTTTGACTCACCCTAATGGGATGTTTTAAGTAACCACAAAAAATTTAATAGTTTTATAAAAGGAACTTTAATTAATCATTGAGTGTAAAATAAAACATTAAATCTTAATCGAAAGCAAAGCATTTTCCGCAAATACTTTGGCACTACTTGATTACTATAATTTCTATTACATACTCACTATAAGACAGCAGTTTTGTGTTCTGCTCTTTTGGGAGTTCTTCTATCTTTCTATATATAGCAAATGTAGAGGAACGAAATGATTTGTCTCAAGCACACAACGCTGAAGTATAAATAAAAAGTAAATGTTCACTACAATTGCAATTTTTAAATTGTTTGCTTTGCCAATTTATTCATTTATTATATTTTCATTGCGTATTTGCCTATTATTAAAATAATTAAATATGTTTCTTGTCAAAAATAAACAAAATATTTTATTTCATTCAAAGTTGAAAGAGATAAATTAAAAATGAGCGTATGCATGCACCGAAGCGCAGATATCATTCAACTTTATTATGCCTGTTAACTACATGAAAAAAATCATTTATCATAATCGATGTTTCGGTACTAATAACCCTTATACTGCTGTGACCGAATGACCTAAATACCTTCGAGCAATTTTAATTTAGAATACCGTCCAGTGCTTATAAGCATCGTTTTAAAATTAACTTGAATGATGATTGAAAATCCAAATCCAGGAAATGAATAAGAAAGTAAAAGGTATTACTGAGAGGTGTATAAATTATATACTCAATACAAAAAGTTAAAAAATATATGACTTTTAAAGAGCAGCAATGAAAATCTTACTTCCTTGTTTAATAGATTTGTAAGGCTCTTAAAGTGATGTTTTCTAATATTATATGCAATAGATTAGCATATAAATAGTTTGTAAAATGACAGAATTATCCTCCTCAATGAAAATGATATTAACATAACACGTTTGAAATATCTAAGGAATGTCATTAAATTCATGAGAATCTAAATACGTACGGCGCCAGGTAAATTATGAAAGGGACTGGATAGTGTATTTTTGCATTTAATCGTTTACGCATTGAGAAAATAGAGTAGATATGATAAGAAATTAATTCTAGAAATTATAGGAAATTATAACTATATTTTATTCTATTTCTATTTTTGGTTTTAGAGAGCGGTACAATTTCTTTGGTTAGCTAATCAGCTAATCAGTAGTTCGGAAACATTACCACTTTAAACGGCAATGATGTCGATAAAGTTATTGGAAATTTAAAATTAGTTAAAATAGTTTGGATAAAAAAGCTATGGATATCAATGTTCTTGACATAACAAGCGTCATGTTACCTGTCAGCAAACGTCCTGCTTTATTTTTATACTTGTATAAAAAGTTATTCCTAAATAAATAAAAATTTACACTCATGTAGGTACTAAAAATTAGATAACTTTTAAAAAAATTGCTTTTATATTACTAATACATTGTTGCCCACTTAGCTTAAAATCAGTATTATATTTTTTATCTGTATATATATTTACATTTAGTATGTTTATGAGTAATAAAATATCATAATTTCTTTATTGTATTAACATTTCAAACCAGAACAAAAATAAAAAAGTAGGCTTCGTGAAAGTCTCCGTCTGTCAATAATAATTGTAAGAGTCACATGACTGATCATATACTTACAGCTAATTCGTTACATATGTACGTATATTATTTTTAATCAGCTCGAGTGTTTTTAATAACAATCTGTCAGCTGTCTGCACAGTGTCAGCATCTACTTTCGCTTGCATTTTTTCTAACATACAAACTGTGACAAGGATTGGTCGCGCGGTTACGCAATCTCAAGTTTGCAATTATTATTGTAATAGCGTTAAATCTAAACGAGGCATAACCCGCCCGACGGTGGCGGGGTGAAAGTAGATATTTTAAAGTAAATATGTGTATATTACAAAACCTGTCAATTTTTAAATTACGAAAATGTTCACCACATATCTATATATCATTTTTTAGCTTTATTTAATGGATTTATATTGGAAATACTATTTTTATTTTCATAGATTATTTGTTATTAATAGTCCCGGTGATGCGTTAACAACGCGTTGTCTTTAGCAATATATGTATATATCACTTTATATAAACGAGAATGTCAAACCATTGTAGTGTGTGTAACATTTATTTTATTAATAATATACTTTTTATGCATTATTTAAAAAAGAAATAGCATTCTGCACTCCTTCTCTATATAAACTGTAAGAGTGCCAAGTTTCATGCTTCTCCGTCCGCGTAAAAGTGATCCAAAGTTCTAGATCCAAAATTCTTTCTATGATATGTTAGTTTGTATTTATAAGGTAGGCGTAACATAGTAATGTTTAAATAGAAGTTTCCGGTTGTATAGCATTAATTGACGTAATTACTAGAGATAAGACGATAACGAGAAATAAAGTGTCTATTTATTTAGTTGCATCTTAATAAAAAAAAATAGTGTAAATTGATTTTCTAGTGCTGGTTGGATTATTGGTATATAGTATGTTGAACGTAGTTGGTAAGTGGCGGGCAAAATACAAAATAAATCAGTATATGCCTACTGAGTCAGGCGATACGGGCGATGCGTAAAGAAATGACTCTTGTATATTTTATGTTACTCATTACAGCTTCACGCTTTTCCTTGCATAGCAGGGTAATCAGAAGGAACCTAGCAGTGGCGATGCTTCCGTACAACTCGGTTCCCACTGGCTTGCCTAACTTTTCAAAGTACAAGTACGAGACCTAAAAAAAAAGCTCGCCAGGAAAATGTAGGGCTCGATAAAACAAAATCAAATAAGGTAGGAAAGCTAAAAAAAAAGGATGTCAGGAAAATATTGGGCATAAAATTGCAAGAAAACAAGTCCTGACATCTTATAGACCTAAAATAAAAAGATCATCGCCAAAATTGTATAGTGAAATTACGAAATACCTCGACATACTATACTGATTTCCCTACATATTTCGGCTTCCCTAAATATAAATCGACTTCTCTAATTTACCGGCTCACCGAACTAAAATTTTCACCACTCGCCACTGGAACCTAGCGTCCACTTTCCACCCCAAATAAAAACATTGCGTGTTGAGTGGCGGAATTCAACGCCGCCGCCTATATAACAAGGGTTTTACCAGAGCGAGGAAATGAAAACAAATGAAACGTAATCATTCCGCCGAATGGGGACCCAACCCACAACCAGTCGTGTTTATTATTCGTCTAATTATGTCCCACCGCGTCACGACGGCATCATATTTTACCTAAAGCTATTTATATAAATATTTTATATATATAATTATTGTCGACTAATATTTACAAAGAGTATTAAATGCTTTGATTATGGTTTGTATGCGAGTAGTTTTCAAACATAATTTAACTCGCAAACGTGAAAATTATCTATAATATGAAAATGTATGACTGCCGAAATAGAAACAGAAAATGGAAAATGGTTTTTGTATTTTCATTACACAGCATATTAAGGAAAGATAGTAATTTTTTAAACAACAAAAGTAAGCCTTAATGACTACTATATTTATGTTTCGTAAAAAATGCAAAAAAATATATCAATACATTTTTTTTTGCATACCTTGGCTTTTTAATATATTAAAATATAATATTCATTTGAAAGAGAATGGAGTGTCTTAACACTAGGTTCTCCGGTTCCCTCTGCCTACCCCGCTATATGCGGGATACAGCGTGACGTTAAAAAAAAAATCATATGATGATATTAGTATTTTTTAATGCTATGCTTGTAATATGACACCAACAAATATACAAACACAACATACAGTACCTCTGAACTGCACTTCAAAAAACCCAATTATATTATTTGTGTCTACAGTTAATTAAATTACTGTGATTAAATTAATCTAATTATTGAGTTCCTAATTTATCTTTATGTGGTAGTTTTAAAATTTTACATAATGATATTTCATATAAAACCAAAATAAAAGGAACAAGTAAGTAAAGTCGTAACACTTAACATTTATATTACAGTCAATTTATGATTTCCACATTAGCACATCAATAGGAAGTACTTACTAAGAACATCCTCATTTACTACATTTAATTTGTTACTAAATTATCACACAAGGTGTATATGAATGTGGATAAAAAACTTAGTATAACTTTCACATTTCATTGAATTAATACTAATATATGTTACATCACAATTTTTAGAATTCCAATCACAAAATGGAAATGCTAATGATTTTTAACCATGTAATGAATATAAGCAGGTTTTGTGTTTAGGGAAATGCTGTTTTATGATTTAAAGAAAAGATTTAGAGCATAGAACACTGTGCTAATAATAAATTATTGTAAAGTCTAAGTAAAGTATCTAAGTTATTAATTACATTACACTGACAAGCTGTTTGACAGGTAAATTATAAATATTTTTATATGTCACTCGATAGATTCGGCTTCCTTTTACCTTAATATAATTTAGTTTATAAGTTACATACTAACAGTTTTTATGAGACAAAAATATAACATTTTGTTAGCATATTTATTGAATATTGTGAGTTACAGAATTCAAAGGAGGAAAAATGTTTAATAATACATAATGTCTAGTAATAAAAACAACATTATCACATAATCGGCAATTATTGGGGAATTACAATAAGTGTAATAGTCATTTATTAGTAAGGTAATTAAATCAATTACATTTTTGAAACTAATTGCAAAGTTGTTTAGATAAACCAAAAATATCAAAACAAGATGTCAATATACATTTTTTGTGATATCAAGATCACCTTTCTATTTATGTTCACACTCTATCACTTGGTGTATTGTAATGTGTGCATATCATGCTTTCACTTCATACTCAATGATTCATACTTCCTTTTTACACATTGATACAACCAACTACTAATTTAATATATTTAACAGGAATCTTGAGTCATTTGTTGTTATAAAATATTCGAAAAACAATTTAAGTTTGAAATGTTTACTTCAATCCTATGTTGTATTATTGTGTATGTGGTTATGTGTTTGGGATTTCTTTTAAAAACAAACATGTATCATAGCAAGAAACATGCGAAAAATATCTACATACGTGTTACAATAAGCAAGCAGTTGAATAATAAAGCGTCAAATAATTTAATAAATATTAAAGGATAAAAATAATTTATTTAGAAATAAATATGATTATCGTAAATGAAATCGCACAGGATCCGTTCACTATTGTAATTGTAATGATTGCATAAAACTGATTTGACTACTTACGGCTCGGCCTCTATAGATTGCAAGCGGGCGACATAGTTCGATGGAATGTAACCTTCTTGTTTAGTTTTCTTGCTTCTAGCTAGCCACCAGTCTCCCTGTGTATCATTGAGGATCTCTAAATGTTCTCCCTTTCTAAAACTAAGGTCCTCATCTGTTCTAGCATCGTAATCGTACAGGGCAACAAATATTCGGGTGGGAGGGACCTCGTTTGTATCTGGGCCTTGGTTTACAGTAGATCTTATTGGATCAGGAGGCGGTGTTGGTACTGGAGTTTGGAACTGTCTTTCATGATCTTCTTCATGCGGGTTCACCCTTTCATTTTTATTTTTCGGCTCCTTTTCCCCCGTGCTACTAAAACAGTTCCCCATTTTCTCTTTACAAGGTGAGACTAGTATCACTTGTTTTACATCAAATCACACACTTGTATAAATCCAAACAACTGTTTAAGTCTTGATTGTCCATTAACATTTTATTATGTCACATGAAAGTCAGAAAAAATCAACGAGAAACATAATTTTAAAGTAAACAAAGAATATAAAACCCCGTTCGGTCATGACTGTAGGCTGCCATTTTGATGAGTCATAGACAAGATATAAGTTGCAATTGAAATATGCTGTCTATGGGCACTTAAAAAAATATGAAATCATCAATAAAAACATTTTATTTTATTCATATATGTATTTTAAATAAAAAAATGTTTTTTTTGTACTACGTAAGAAAGGGCTCTTTTCATTATAATATTTCAATAGTAACACAAATTGTAACACCATCTTTTATCGTAATATAAAACTAGGAAGAACAAACGTCAAACACTTACCCCTGAGACACACTAGATGGCGTTAAATTATAAATAACAATTGTATTTATTGAGTATTTATAATTTGGAAAAATTGTATAAATTAATATAATTCATACTTTATTGTTTGCTAGTATAAAAGATTCACTTTAGGTATAATGGAATAAAACTCTCAAATAGAAACTATAGAAATAATATAAAAGCATTTAATATTTTATTCCATGCACATAAGGATGTAACTTAAAATAAATTTTTGTGGAAGGTAAACGGCATTAATAAAAATTTTATTGTCATTATAGTAATGAAACTATATTATTGCAGTAGTCTAGTTTAAGCGGTTGAGGTGTCCTGATTGCACACTATTTTCATTTTCTAGTCTCTTTAGCTAGCATGTAGTGTCGTCTCAAGTTTGGCCATGACGGGAACGTTGGGCACATGCAATTTTTGTGTTTAAATAGAAATAAAATAATATTTAAGAACAAGCATCTTCATGCTTTTTACCGCCTAGTAAGGTAGATAGAGAGAGTATATACTGAATTAAAGCGGCACTCTGTTTGCCGCTCTTCGCCTGAATTCGAGACGTTGCGTTTTAAATGGCGGAGCTTAACGCCTTCGTCTTGCCAGAGCGGAGATATGAATATAATCTAAATGTAATCATTCCCCGAGTGGGAATTGAACCCACAACCAAACGCGGTAACCGCATCAATCACTGTGCCACAATGGCCTCTATTCTACATTATAAGACATTATTTTAATAAGAGTTGTAGTTATGAAAAAGTTATTTGGGAGCCCGTAAGGTAAGTGCGCCTTTGGTGTATCATCAAAAAGTTAAAAACGATACTGATAATTGCAATATTTCACAATATTTGAGTGGAAACCCTAAGCACCTTAAGAAATATAGCGCTTGCATGAAGATATAGAGAAGTCATAAAAAATAAATAGTAGGTATATCTAAAAGGAATAAAAAACGAAATAAGGTGTTTATATTGATCTAATTTCTTTGCAAGTTGCATTGCAGTTTAACAGTGCATTGTAGCCTCCTGTATATTACTTTTAACTGAAATATTAATCTAAACTTGGTTTTAAAATAGTCTTTTTACCAACTAATAGTACCTACTAATAATTTTAGTAATCAAAAACTAAAGCTATCAATCTATCGACTGTAATTTTGTACTTTAATAGTAACGATCTTCCTAATATTAAATTACACATCAACTTATCAGCAAGTCACATTCACACCCGCAGTTTAATTTATTTAAGCCACCTGCGCAGCCATTACGAGTTAATAATAAACTTTTATGTCATAAGCTAGATTCACCTTTAATTATATATATAGAAAGTATTTTTTCTTTGTTTACTCATCACGTCAAAACTACTGGACGTTTTGCGATGGGACTTTGATGGAATTATTTCTAGATAGTCATGGGCTAGTTGTCATGCCTTTCCATTCTTATGGCCATTATACCACCTGCCAAAAAAAAAAAACGAAAAAAGCGCATTTTATATTATACTGTGTCTAAGCAGATTATCTAAGTATGCTATATTACAATAGTAAAAAGGATAAATTCGGCGGAAAGTGTGGAACGGAATTGGAATTTGAAAGAGAATGGAGTATGTTAACACTAGGTTCTCTGGCTCTCTCTGCCTACCCCGCTATATGCGGGATACAGCGTGAAGTTAAAAAAAAAAAAGTATACACTGTATGGTGAACTCTGTATTAAAGGAAGTTGAAAAAAAAACAGCAATAGAATATGAATATATTTTTTTATTGTAATAGTATCATTATGATAATTATCGAAGTCTATTTAGGATATAATACAATACATACTTATTATGTAAGGAATATGTGAGATTTTTTTTTCATTTGTTTATGTAAAGGATATGAATATAAGAGGTGAATAAAAATTTGAAAATCCGTAAAACTGGTTAGCCAGTTTTAGTACAGTTCATTCGTTCACAAGAAAATGTTATTGGTCAATTTTAACTTTTTTTATCTGTTAAAGTAAACATTTTTTTAAAGGTGGCAGAAATAATCACATCGGTGTAGAAAGAAAACGATTGTATAGCATAAATATAGCAATATATTCATAACTAACCTGTTTCGTTTTTACGAAAAGCTCTGTAGATAATATAAGAATAAAAGGGCGCTCAGGTAGTTTAAATCCTCTAAGAGTGAGAAAAGATTTGTAGAATGATATTAAAACAAGAGAAATCGATTATTTTACGAAAAGCTCTGTAGATAATATAGGAGAAAGGTCACATGGTGACATTGATGACTGTGCCTAACTCTTAAAGATAATGCGTAAAGATAAAAACTAAGAGAACTCTATCACGTTTTATATCTAATGATAGCTTAAAGCTATCCCTCACTGATTTTGTAGACGTCCATATGTAGATTGCGCTCAGTTCTCATTTTGATGCCCAGTCGATAAGATTTTCTCGGAATCATAGATGAATTCACGAAGGTACTACATCCTGAATAATTATGGAAGGAAACTCATGAAACTCATGAATATTATTTACTTTTATATTAGTACAAACTTTTTATCAACAATAATACTTCGTAAAAGCGATAGCAACAATAATATTTCGTGAAATCGAAGGACTCTTGACATATTACAATACTGCAATTTTTTATATAAATATAACTACTTCCTTTAAGTTCTGTATATGCAGCGATAAAATTAACTTTACATCTTTTTTTTTAATTATTTTCATTATAAATTTTTGAGCATAATATGTTATAGAAACTTCAATATCCACAAAAGAAATTGAAATTTCTTCTCATAATTTACGTATTGATTTTTTAAAAATGTTATTAATATATAAGCGAAATTTATTTTTCAATATTTTATCAATAATATAATTTCGAGATCAATTTAAAATATTTTCCATTTTCTATCTCGCTTGACCGTTAATTACTGCGAGCGGACATCTAAAAGTTATAATGGGTCTATCAACGGCGTACTTGGAGAGCTTTCAGTTCAGTAAGAAAAAGCTTACGAAGGTTCTAGAGATCTTAAGAAATAAGCCAAGAATTTTCATTGATCTGTTTTATAAAGTATTCAGTTATTTCTAATGTTTTCTCTGATGTACATAATATAACTTAAAAAACAATGAAGTAAATAAAAATTTAAACATCTGTATTGCGCTTCACATTTTTATCAGTCATGAGTGATTTTTAAATTTATACGTTTATTTGTAGCATATCCTTCTCATAACATAACCAATTTAACATTTTTCTAATAAAAAATAATTGTCAATACTCTTACAATCGACACAATACACGCTGTTTCGAATTCGACCGAAAAGTGGAGAACGGAGTGTCAGTATGTCTATTCTGCATCTACTCTGCTATGCGGGATGAAGCTAAAAAACACTACAGGTGTATTATGATCCGTATGTTTTACTTCAACAATTTTTTTTATATATTACTACTATTTTTACAATTCAATTAATTAGAAGTAGGTCCACATTTGTAAACTAAAAACTTGTATTTACTTTTTCCATGTATTTTTTTAAGTACAATAAATTGGAAACACAAAAAAACAATAAAATTATCAGTCTGCTATTTCAACCAACGTACAAAAGTATTTTTCGTCCACTATACACATTTTTTGTTTATATTTATTTACACAGATTTTGTTATATATTTATGTTATTATTAGAAGTCTATTTTGAAACCCCAAAATTAAATTCAGTTTATAAAATATGAAGCTCAGGTGTTTATAATCTCTTTGACCAATAACAATCAGCTTGAAACTAGAGGCTAGAGAGAATTTACATTTAAAAGCTTTAAATTAGGCCCAAGAGGGTCTCATTAGTCAATGGTTTAACTAAATGGATTGTTTTAAGTACTTAAGCTCATCACTTAACCTACGTTTTACTTGTGGTTATACAAAATAGGCTGACATAAACCCTGAGATCCTGACTAATTTAAATGATGTATAAATAAATATTTTAAAGATAAAAGTCATATTCCAGATGAGTTTTGGATAATTGAGCGAATTTAAAAGTTAATAATGTAAACTTGGTTTGTAAAAGAATGAATTTACTTGAATTATGAAGGCAATTACACACGCATTAATTCAAGTACAAATGTATTAATTCAAGATATACTAATTACAGGTGTACTGATCGAATTACATAAACTTAATATCAGATAACTCCTATCGTGGTGCAGAGGCACAAGCGTGCTACTGTAAATGCGACAGGTTGTGGGTTCGATTGCCACTCCAGGACATGGACTTTTTCATTTCCTGGGTTTGGTAACAAGGTAAAGCGCGGCGTTGAGTTCCGCCACTCAGCCCGCAATGCCTTAATTCATTCAAGGAAAGTGGGGAACGGAGTGTCTTAACACTAGGTTCCCTCTGCCTACCCTGCTATATGCGGGATACCCTGCTATATGCGTGAAGATATATATGTAATATCAGGTAAAGTAAAAGTAGTAATTTAAATCATTTTAATTTCAGTTACTACTTTTACTTTATAAAATCTGTTATGGTTCTCCATCAAGTGTGCCAGTCTTTATAATAAACGACACCTTAAGTCTTGCCCAGACATAATACTATACAACTAAAACAGTTCTGTTTAAATGTATCCAGTGTCGAAAACCAAAAGATTAACAACTGACACACATTTTTAAATATTACTGATTTTTCATAGCTAATTCTTAATTATTTTTATATTTTTTCTGACTGTTTTATATATTATAGATTATAAATTACTTTTTATAACATTTCGTCTGCGATTAGCGTCGTCGGCGTCGAATACCTAAGTGTCTGGCTGCACACGATGTTTGTTGGTTCCATCCGCATTCGGGGCATGATTATTTTAAAATTATTTTCAGCTCCTATTCTAGTAAGGCAGATCGTGACGTTGAGTTCCTGGAAACTCATGAGGGTGCAAAAAAATTAATATAATATAGCAATAATAACTTAGCCGGGCTCATTAGAAGACAATCCATGGCATTTCAGAATTTAGTGATAAACATTATAATAATAATATTATCACGTAGTAATTTACTTTTCTAAGGTTTCCAGTTTTAATTTAATCTAGTGCAGATTTCTTAAGATGAAAATAGGTGACGGTGGCGACGACGTTGCAAAAAAAGCTGAGCTTTTCATTGAAAAGTGTCTAACGCTCTTATCTGCAGTTCGATGGTTTTGATGCCATTATCTGAATTGTTTATATAATGAAATTTCTTTTGTATAAGTATTAGAAAATGCTTCTTTGCTTAAAATATGATCATTTTATATATTAAATATTATAAGATTGTTGTGGCGCAATGGGACAGTCTTTGACTGTAAGCTCGAGTTCGGTTCGATTCCCAGTCGGGATAACGATTATATTTATTTTTTTTTCGTTTTCGTTTTCGCTGGTAGGACAAAAGGCGGTGTTGAATTACGTCACTTAACATGCAACGTCTCGATATGGGCCTGAAAGTATAGATTAGTTCTCTCTGATTGCCTTGCTAGGGACATAAGAAGAAATCTAAAAAAAAGACAAATATTTTTTTTATATATATATTTGATATTTGGGTCGTAAGTGTCGTAGCGTGTGGTGTAGCTACGTATAGTGGAGCTTAGGGTCGGCGTTCATTTATTCCACTAAATTTGACTTGATATTGTATAGATTAAAGATAACATTGAATCAATAATATATGAAAGAGATATCATTTCGTCAGGAAAATCGATTGGGTACGATATCCAGTTCAGCAGTTTCAAACTGCACCCAATTGACAATAAGTTTCACCTATTGTCTAACTCCTGTGCGTGTAAAGTGAAAATATAATTAAAAGCACTGGATATATAAGTATTTGTATTATTTTACCGAGAAGACTGTTTTGTATATAAAACAAAAGAAATTTATAGTTTAAATATATAGGGATAATAAATTTATAAAGAGAAATGATTTTCAGCAATTCCTAAACAATAGTATAAAAGATATACTGACTAACACACACACCGGCACTTATAATATTAAGCTAGTCTCGAAATCATATTTACACTAACTTGTCTAGTCGAAAGCGACGCGGATGCCTAATACGTGTTCGCGCACTTTAATGGCTTAATTTAACTATTTCAATTGTACGGAGAAGATTAAAATTTCCCAAGTCTTATATTACTTCGAAATCCTTTTCTTTAATTAAGTATCTCTACGGATAGACATACGTTATTAGCTATTTAATATGAGGTTAAGAAGTTCCTAATTAGAAATTTAGACTGTTATATATTACTCTATGGAAGTCATACATACATAGGTAATATATTATTAAATTATACATCTTACTTTAGCTTTTTTGCTATAATCTCATATTCTCTCATATCGGATCTTAATACATTGTAGGAACTTATAAATTGGTAATAAATTTTTAACATTTGCAATAGACGGAGAAAGTCTTAAGACTTAGTCTTAGGCAGAACGGGGAAACCGGAATAATTTAAATATAATCATTCCGCCGAATGGAAGTCGAACCCACAACCCTCGCGTTTACAGTTAAACACTGTCCCATTGCGCATGATGTCTGTTTCATCTCTTTATTATAAATAACTTAATATTTTTTCTTGATATTTATACTATGTCTCAGTGGCGAGGCGTCCATATAACACGGTTCCCACTGGTTTACCTTTTGTAAATGATAATACATTTTTAGAAAAAAACTGGAAGTGTCTGCAAAAAAATAAAAAAACTTCGTCAGGAAAATTTTGGGTACAAAATTGCACAAAAAAACAAGGTCTGATATCTAAAACCACTGGGAAAAAAGATCATCAAAATTCGTTAGTGAAATTGCTAAATAACTTAACATCCTATACCGACTCCACTAAAATCTACCGGCTTACTTTTTTTTAAAATTTTAACCCCTCACCCGCACTATATATTGTATCACTTAATCAGAAAACTTAAGGAGTTTGACTAGTTTACATGAAAGGAATGGCGACCCTTGAGAAAACTGGACGCGTCATCCCGGATCGTATCGTCTGTTCATAAGATTGGATGGCTTTTGTTTTGTAAATTGAAATTACAATAACTGAGTGTGGAGTAATATAAGAATATATTGTTTGGCGTATGACTAGCTGTTTCTCGCGGCTTCGTTCGCGTGATCTACGGCAGTCCATACTACATACATAGTGCGTATAAGTTTTATTGTACTTTGAAGGCTTTGAAACAGTTAGAAAAATTTTCAAGTTTTTTGACACTTAATCATGTCAACTAAAATATTTTCTTTTAACCCCTTTTTTGATAAAAAGTATCCTTTTAATATCTTTAAGAGTATGAGAACAAAATTTCATGATAATCGGTTGAGAAGTTTTAGCGTGAAAGCATAACAAACAAAACATTTACGTTTTCAATATTTATTAACATTACATTGGGATTGTTTTTTGCAAACCTGTTTTAGTGTTAAAACAAATATTGCTTATAATTTACTAAAAAATATGATATGCGAGTGCTACCAAACATGGCTTTGTCTTTTCATGCTCAAGTTCTCTTAAACAGTAATGTACTTGTATGTATTAAAGTGATACTACGAGTATTGAAATGAATTTCTCTTTGTAACTTCAAGTTTAGTAAAAAAATATACAATTATACTTAAATAGATATTATTGTTGGTTGCACTTTTCAATTGTTTAATTGGCAAATATGAATCAATTCTAAAATCATAATTAATTTTTGACTTAAAACTATTATAGCAATACAACGTTAATAAATTGGGTTATGAAAGGAATCCTGCTATTAGTTGTTTCCATAGAAACATTTTGAATGAAGGGAGCCTTAATGAATGTAATATGAATTAGTTTCCTCTGTCAGCCTATTTAAATTTATTTTTAAAATATTTGCTCTGTGGATGGAACTTTGATTGAGTCGTATAGTGAATACATGTTTAATAAACACTGTCTATCTATAGAAACTTATTGAAAATATTTATTATAAAGGCTTCTTTGGTATAATAACACCGATTATTAACATTCAGAAATTGGTGAATACTCGAATTTCGCTTAAAATTTTGAATAGTGTTAGGTACTTTAAGAGTCTCTAGTTTGGGAATACAAAATGGGTGAACAAAATGGGTGAACAAAATGGGTGAACAAAATGGGTAACGCCTGTCGTGGCGCAGAGGCACAAGCGTGTGACTGTAAACGCGACAGGTTGTGGGTTCGATTCCCACTCCAGTAAATGTTAGTATTTTCATTTTCTGGGTTTGGTAACAAGGCAAAGTGTGACATTGAGTTCCGCCACTCAGCACACAATGCCTCAATTTGGCGGAAAGTGGGGAACGGAATTGTTGTAAGAGAACGGAGTGTCGTAATACTAGGTTCTCGGGTTCCCTCTCCCTACCCTGCTATATGCGGGATAAAGCGTGAAGTTAAAAAAAACATGGGTGGCGTTGATATCCGCCACCAACACTGAAAAACCAAACCCCTATAATAGTAGGAAAGTGAAAACAGAAGCGTCCTAAAACAAAGTAACTGTGACTATAATTATTGGACATGCGTGAAGACACAGTAAGACAGAATTTGACTCCATGGTTACGTATTTGATCAGGACTGAGGAATTTAAATATTTTAGTTAAGTTATTTTTTCGTCAGGCTTGGTAAGACAAGCTGTGTTCCGCCATTCAAAGTACAATATAGTTGCAATCAAGTGGAAAGTGCAGAAAGGAGTGTCTTCTTACTAGGTTATATCTTTTTACCCCGTAATATACATGAAGCTAAACAGAAGTTTACAGTAATTATAAAATTTAAAGCTTCTTTGTTATAGGTGTTTCATTAATTTAAAACTATTCCATATGTCGATACACTTTTTTTAATTATCACCCTTTTACATTTGCAGCTTTTATCCTAATTAAAAGGAAACTAAGTAACTAAGCATTCCATTATCGTGCGTATTAGAAAGCCATTAATACTTATTAGTGGCTTGAAAAATTTTCTTGGTGAGTATGTTTTAAGAGAATCTTTTCTTGGTGCTAACTAAAATTTAATATCCTGTCTACCTTTAACAAATTTAACGTATGCGTGCGTAAATGGGGTGCGCGTTTTTGTGAGTATGACATAGGTAAAGTGACTTGTGCTAATTTGTACGTTCTAAAACCATCATAACGAGAGAACTGAACTGACATGGTGAATCAGTCAAAGAATTCTGTTAATTGTTTACTTACTTTTTTAAACGATAGATTGATACTATCAAGTTTTTAACATTTTTGAAAACTATTTTAATATTTGAATCAATTCATACCCTCTAGCTAATTAAGCTATACGTTTGGATGAGTCTCAAGAGGCGTAGGTTCGAATCCTGTTAAATTCAAATTTGTATACCTTACTAACATATTTTTTTTGGAAAATTATAAATAGTTTTCTAATGATATGTAATAACGCAGAGAAAATGTGAACCTAAATAACGTATTTAAAACAACGGGTTTGAATAGTTACGTACATATATTTCGACCCTTATATTAATCGTAGCTAAGTGAGTCAGATATAGCTTATGATATTACTTACATAATTCAATTGGTCTAACATTAAGTAGGTAATTTATTGCATTAATTTCATAACACAATGAGACATTAATTGGCATTAGCCAAGCATTGTATTAAGCTTTACTTGGGACTGCTACGTTACAAAAAGAATATACTATAACGTATACGAGCAGAAGTGTAACTTAATTATCTTTTTAGAGACCCGTGGACGTGCAAAATACGTGTTATCAACACGATTGTCACTTTATACAAAAATGCTGGCTAAAACATTCAAGCGTCTAGAAAAATAATTGTAATTATATAATTGAATTGTAATAAAAAATATAGACTTTCTGCACTTCTTTATATTAGCTTGTAACTATCCCAAATTTATACGCCTTCCGCATAATTTTCGTAAAAACTGATTTAAAGATTTTTCCTTTAATGTATGTATATCGTTTTTTTTTATTATATATATTTTTGGTATTTAGCAGAGCAGGCAGAGAAAACTATTAGGACTCCAATCTCCATTCTCCGACCATTTTAAGGACGTTGAGTATTGTGTTCAGATCTGCTGCGTTTAACCTTATAACTGTAGAAATTAAAATAATTTAATCAATAACAGTCTACTAAGTGAACTTATAGAAAAATGTAAATGAAAAAATATAAACTTAATAAAGAACATCTACGCTAAAAGTACGAGTAAAAATAAAACTAGAAAGACAAAGGAGTAGGAGTTCGAATTGGTAAAGGAGTAAAGCAAGGAGATTCCCTCTTTCACCCAAATTATTAAAGCGATCCTCGAAAATATATTTCTAAATTTGGAATGGATAAATAAGGGTGATAAGATGCTAAATGAAAGGCTAACACATCTAAGATTTGCAGATGACATAGCCCTTTTCAGCGAATCTGCAAACTGAGCTGAAAGTATGCTACAGAGCCTGATGTGCAAAGCCAAAAATCTGTCTCCAAATGAATAGTTTAAAACGAAAAATAACAACAGCTCTAAAACTCAATCAGAATAGAAGGAAATCCTATAGAATACGTAAATGACTATATATACCTTAGGGGAAACTGATCTCATTCCAAGCAAACAGTAAATGAAAAAAAGAAATAGATAGAAGAACAAATATAACTTGAAGAAATATTGGGCTCAAATTTTAAAAGTACAGCTTAAAGATGAAAAAGATATTAATGGACTCATAGAGCCCTCCAAGTTTGACTTACGCAGTCAAACATGGGTATACCGAAAAGGTAAAAAAATAAAATTTTGTCCTGCCAGCACGCTATGGAGAGAAGTATTCTGAAACTAAGAAAAATACAAAAAACTAGAAATATAGATATCCGAAAAAAAATCAACATCATAGACGCGCTCCGTTACAGTCTAGTACAAAAGTGGAAATGGGCAGGACATATAGCTAGATACCCTGACAAAAGGTGGACACTCCGATCAACAAAGTGGAAAGGTCTACTAGGGAAGAGGAGCGTAGGAAGACCAAGGAAAAGATGGGTGGATGACATCAAAAAAATAGCAGGAGAAAACTGGATGGAAGTTGCCAAACACCGCATAGACTGGATCAAGTTGGAGGAGGCTTTTACCCAGGAGGGGCTACACATCGAAATCTAAGTTTTATATTTTATTTATTTGTATTTTTATGTATAATAAAATTGTATTATAAGGTGTGTAGATCAATAAAGCGATATTATTATTATTATTAAGTGGAATCCATAACTTTTATGTTTAAAGTTAAAACACTTCTCAATTGCGCCACAATATTGTAATAATTTATATTAATTTTGTATTGCTGTAAGAAAAAAAGGGACCGGAATGCTTGGCGCTGAGGCCTACGCTCAGTAGTGGACGGATACACGCTGATAAAAAAAAATAAAAAAGAGACAAAAATATAGATACTTATATAAATAGATTGAACGTATAATACAATACATGCTGAGCTTCAAATAAAGTGATAAACGGATATATTTTAACTTGAATGCAATCAGATACATGCTTGCTTACGATTGAAAATTCTAAGCGAGTTTCAACGTGAGTGGTGCATTCTATGTAAATAAAGTGAGTAACCATTGTAGTTTTACACTTTTAACATGTAGTACTAGCTTTTATTTTTATTTTTTTAGTTTCAATTGAAAAACAATGGGTTATATTAAAACTAGTGAATAGTTATTATAAGGTTCTTTCTACATTCGAAAGATACGTGTTAAAGATATTAAACGTAAATGTTTTTGTACGAAAAATTATCTATTATGATAGATTTTGCTATTGCGTTTCTAAATATATATTTATTAATTTTAGCAAAAATGAATGAGGATATGTTTAAGAAAACTTATATTCCATGCTTTTGATTTAGTCTGGATGTATTTCATATATTATTGTGATTTTTAACACCTTTTTTTAATTTAAAAGTATAATTTTATTATTTAAATAGTACTGTCGTGGTGAGAGTGCTCTTGAGTTTTCGAATTATATAATGTGCAGCAGTAAAGTAAAATATCGTAAACAGCTAGTTGTGTGTAAAAGTTAATCCTAAAATAGCTTATGCATAAATGCATAATACCGGTTGAATGTACGCTAGTGCCCTACAAGGAGCGACCATTCTAAGGAAGTTAGAGTAACCTTATAGGTCTTGATTACATGTTTGGAACGTATTCAAAACAAACTATTAACAGATACAAGTGTAAGAAGTGGCAATATCATATGCTTATAACTAAATATACTTTACATGAGTAACTTAGATGAAAAACGAATAAAATTAAATTGCAACATTAAGAAGTAAATTGAAGTGTTAGTAGCGAAGTTGGGAGCTTACATCGGATGATTACGATGCGTACTTGAGGGAATGAATGTATTTTAAAGTATGTAATGGACGAAGAACGGAGAATCTCAATACTACGCTCTCCTTCCTTCATTCAGTAAAAAAATTGGTTTGTGGATAAACAATACTGAAACTGAAAATAATATTTACTCAAGATAATATATTATTTTAAGCAAGATTCTTAAACTTGGAATTTTAAAACTGAATATTTTTTTAAATGCTTGTTTTAATTAAAATATAAATTGATATTTATTTGCTGAGTAATGAAATTATTCAATTACTAGTTTTTAATTCAAAATTGACTGTAATATAAACGACAATAAAGTCTCTGATCATGACAGAGGGACTATGTTTTATAAAAAATGTACCATGTTTTTAATGGGAAATACGTGAAATGAAATAAAAAATTTTCACTTTTACCAATATTCATCCATTTGATATTTCGAATTATTTCACTTTTGAAACACAGAAATGTATAATGTTCATACATGTTCTTAAAAATATAGCTATTGTTTAACTTTTCTTATTTAATAACTTACAAATCGTTGTGATGATAATGATAAGCGTCGTTTCTAGATTACATAATTCTCTTTTTATCAATTTCTTTAAACATTATATAATTTTAGTGCGTAATTGTTATAAAAATTAGCTATTATTTACTATATAGCCATTAGTTGGGTTCGTGTTCAATGAAAAATATATGACCAATATGTTTTTTCAGCACCACCTTTTGTCGTGGTGGCTGGGTCGTTAGGGACAACATAGAGTCAACACATACCGTCACTTTCCGCTGGGCGTAGCACGACAGCGACTGACTGTTAGCACGATTGGTTATGGGTTCGATCCCAACTCCGAAAAATTATTAAATTTTAATTTTCAATTTCCTGTTCTGTTAAGATAACGCTCGGTATTAAATTCCGACACTCGACTCGTTTTCTCGAAATCGGAATCCAAGTGGACAACAAAATGTGACACTAGGTTCCATTATCTATGAAATAACGGGAAATTGTTAAAAAATTAAGTTACATATTTGTTAAAATAAATAATTAAAATATTTAATTATTCTAATACACAGATTATGTTATGGCTGTAATTAACTGTACTATGATTAGGCTGCTTTGTTAAAGCAGTTTTTTTATTGGCTTAAGATATAAAGTACATTTCTTAATATCTACACAAAACTAGTTAAGATATATTTTTATTATTAATTTACTTTTAATAAAGCAAAGCGCGGCGTTGAGTTCCACCACTCAGCACGCAATGCCTCAATTCGGCGGAAAGTGGGGAACGGAATGTCTTAACACTTCCCTTTGCCTACCCTGCTATATGCGGGATACAGCGTGAAGCTATGTATGTATGTAATTTACTTTTAGTATATTAAGGTGCCATATGGAACTATGAGGAAACTCAAATATGCTCTAGTTTCTCCTATTCTCACATTACTATATGTATTGTAAGTCATACAAAATTAAATAATATGTAGTATTTTCATTCCTCGCTCCAGTGACAAGTCAAAACGCGTAGTTGAGTTCCCCCACTAAGGTTAATTAAATGTTACAAGAGAACGGAGTGTCTTAACACTAGGTTCTCTGGTTTCCTCTGCCTATCCTATCGTGTGCCGGATACAGCGTGAAGCTAAAAAAAAAAGAAAAATTCAAATAGCCAGTAGCATTTGAAATTTAATCGTGTCTACTCGTTAAAATACTGATTAGAATATGGTAAATTATTATTTAGTACACCCATTTTGTTCGTGCAATATGTACCTACATTGTACATACACAGTTCCGGGGCGTAACGTGTTGATATATCAATTTGTTTCTGTGTTTACTCCGTGTACTATATAATTAATGAATGCCGCCTTTGATAAATGTGGATATGTGCACATACGAGTATGTATATAGTATTCACTAGTGCAATTTAATACAGATTACTACCGCAGAAGTAATACAATTATGAAGCAATATATATTTAAAAAAAATACAAAAAATCTTAAACAGAATTCTTGTACAAAACGTCCATTAATTTATGTCTATTTAAAAGTATTACAAAGTCATTAAGGATAACATTTACATAAACCTCTATTTTAATATTACACTTTGACATTAAGTGATTAAAAGCCATAAGGAGTACCCATAAAATTTTAATGAGTTCCTATTTTAAACGGACTATTGCAATGTTTTTGAAATTTCAAATATGATGCATTGTAAATATGTATTAGAATATATGCATATATTAATTAATATACATATATGAATTGTAAAATTCACTTTAGCATAGTTCGTTTCAATGAACCACAATCAAAAGTTATCAGAAAATTCTAAATAAAATAATTTAGACATATACAAATTTATATTTCAATATAGTTTATTTTCCAAACAATTGACATAGTCATTTCGAAGCATTCATTCTTACCCGCTGTTTGGTAGCATAACGAATGTAATCGGTCACAGAGTTACTTAGCACAGTCAATAATATTGTGCCAGTTTTAAGACTAATATCGCTATATACTCTTTCATCTCGTTTAAATTTTTATAGAACCTTACAAACAAAATGTGGTTGTGGGACAAATGATAGAGATAATTTCGTTTCGACTTGGAGTGTGTAAAGCAACAGGCATTGTGGCTCAGTGTAGATACGTCGGTCGGCTCGGACGCCCCGCTCCTACAAATCGCTTGTTGAAAAATGAATATTTTCTTTTCACGAATCCTATATCAAATAATTGTAATACGGTTAAATTTGCTTAGATAAAACAGTGTTCTATCTGAAGGAGAAACATACGTGAGTAACCTCTTTTATCTCTTTATTATGTTGCGTAAATATTTAAAATTTTGACGGTTCGCGTGTTTGTTGCGTTTTGTAAACAAACGTTATAAATTGATAATAAAAATTCTTAAATGTATACAGTATGCAAAAATATCTCTACATAGAAATATATTTTATATTGAACCTGTGTACGATGTTTTAAATATATTTTTTTATAAAATTAGTCAATTTTACAATTAGTTTTACGTTATCAGAGTATTAAATACTTAATTAATGCTCTAATTTATAATCACAATTTTCAGAACAAGTACTTAGTAACTATTCTATTGTAGTACCATGTAATCTACTTCCTGGTACACTAGAATAACAAGAAATAAGGTGAAGCCAGCAATTTTGTTTTCATACCTCTGTTATAACATCCATTAACCTTACGGTGTTCGGTAACTATGTAAACACTCGAATTAAAGCAAAAATAGTCCCGACAGCCCTCGAATTCGTGGAGACAGGCACCTACGTACAAGTGACATTACTTGTTGTTTGTATTCGTGTACATTGTTAGATTCCTTTCTTTTTATGTTGAATACATTGATTGCTTATCAGTTTATTTTAATAGCAGTACTTGACTAACAGTTTCTTTTATTTACTTCAGTTTTTTTACATAATCTTTTTGTTAACCAATATATAACTAAATGTTTATTTGAGATAATCCAGGATTACGAAATTTATACATCAAATTATACATACGTATATTATTCCATTCTTCATTTTAGTTTTCGTGTTTGAATAGGACGAAGCGTAACGCTACTCTTTGTTTTATGTTGAAACAAAAAAATATTTTAACATTTCACATTGCCACAAATGAAATTCAAAGTGGTAACCATGGAGTATACTATTAATTTATATTTAGATATAATAAATAATTTGGATATAATTACTTTATTTAAAAAATATAAGAAAGATTAACTTGTAACTACTAAGGACATACAGGACATACAGTATATTTGCTTTTTGTTTTTAAACATTTTTAAAAAGGGAGTACGTTATCAATTTAACTATATTTTGTATGTGTGACCGCATATGTTACCGCATGACTATTTAGTGAGAAATTTTTTTTTAATGATTCTCATTTTTTTATGATGCTTACTTCTAATATAGTTACATTTAAATTTAGTTATGATCTGACAACCAGTTTTTGTGTTATTCGTAACAACTGTACTTTTTAGTGCACTTTTTTTAAGTCGTTTTTATTTCTTTAATAAAATCTTAATTATTTTTGTACATGAAACATAATTTCTGTTCAAATATTTCTAATACAAAGTGGTGGTTATTTTAAGGATTTTAGGCGTCTATAGGCGAATTTCCATCACAATGCTTTAGACCCCTAAATATGCACTTTGACCGGAACGGAACAGTTATTTTAGATGCAAACATGCACAGTGAACGGTATTGAAATTTCCTTTCATATATGAAATACGATATACCTAATTTCATAAAATAATAAAACATGACTTGATGGAATATTTAAAAATAAAAAAATAATTTTAAGGATCATAAAAATTAAATTAGATAAGGAGACATGATTTTTTTTGTCTTACTCTCTATTAATATAACTAAATATTGAAAATCGTTTTTTCTGAAGATCTTGTTTTCCTTAATTCTCATACTATATAAAGCTTTCTAATAAGCTCTAGAAACTGGAATGAAACTTTATTTAAGTTTTTATATGAGCGAGATAATATATATTTTTTAATATCAGATTACAATTGTATACAGGAAATTTATATATTAATAGAAAATACGTTTGCGCGTATAAATAGTATATGTTTTCTTTTAAATTTGGTTTTGAAATTAACTTTATTTACAATAAAAAACATAACTTAAAGTGCATAAAAGTTGTAATATTATTTTAAAGTAATTAAAATTAAAATCTATTGAAACTCACTATTATAACGAAGCAAGGTTAGGACTCTTAGGATTGAACGTCTGAGTGCTTTAAGCTGAGTTTTGTTAAGTTATAGTTACATATATTTACGTTCCATTTAAATTTCAATATGATTGGCACGTAAACCATTTTAAGGTGAATAAGTATTATGAAATTACCAATGAACTGAGGAATAGGTTTAGAGGTAATTTGTACGCGGTAGAGGTATAACAGCGAAATCTCTCTATAACCTACTAAAAGATCTCGGTGTGTCTAGAACTATTACGTATTTCGAAGGCGGTATTAGTAGGATCTTTTCAAATTTGGTTAAGTAGAGAGAGGAGCGCAGACAGTGGAGGGGAACGTTTAGAAGGCGCATTAAACGCATATTAAAGGGGCCTCTTAAACCACTTGAATCGTAAGACCCAGGCACTCTCCGACTCCTCTCTCTGCATCGCGATGGGCGCCCGCATGGTTAATCCATGGATTGTATAAAATGTGATTTTATTATGTATAAACATTAAACATCAATTAATATATTATAAAGATGCCGAGCTTAAAATTCGACTTTAGGTAGCTCGTCCAAATGTTATATAAGATAATTATCTCTTTTACCGCATCGTCTGCATATTGCAGGGTAGACTGGGAAAATATACATATACCTACATATATTTTTATAACTGAGATTTTTCTGTGAATATTATAATTATATACTCGTAGAATGTGTTATGGTATGTGATATCTTACACATAAAAAAATGAAGCACAAGTAAGCCACGATGGAGTCATCGTAGCTTACTTAGATATGTTTGTCTAAATATTCAGAATAAATATGTACTTATTTTTTTTTTAGCTTCACGCTGTATCCCACATATAGCAGGGTAGGCAGAGGGAACCTGAGAACCTAGTGTTAAGACACTCCGTCCTCTTACAACAATTCCGTTCCCCACTTTCTGCTAAATTTAGGCATTGCGTGTTGAGTGGCGGAACTCAACGCCGTGCTTTGCCTTGTTACCAAACCCAGAAAATGAAAAATTCAATTTCCTGGAGTGGGAATCGTACTATAAAACGTGAAAAATGCGTAACTATAGCAACGTGTGAGCTTAAAGAGCGGATGTAAAATTTATTTTATACATTTAAAGCATTTCTAATGCATTCTTATTTACTATAAAAAATAATGACATTCTACACTTCATCTTTTAATGAAATGGAGTCATAAGTAAAAAGTTTTTATAAATTGGTATCACATCGAGAGTGAATAAATAAAGTAAAGATTTAGGTATTGCAAGTTTCTGTACTACTCAAAATTCGAATAATACGTGGTAAACAACATAAAATATTATAGCTAGAAAGATAAGTATTAAATATTTTTTTAATAAAAAAATTTAACAAATTATCAATAAGAACAAAAACCTGAATTTTGCACTTATAACATTAATTAGTATGTTTTAATGAAATTTGAAACCTTTTAAAATCGAGATCGTATAGGTTTCATTCGGATTTAAAACATCATTTATTTTTGTATGTTTTTTTTTGTATTTTTTAATTATATAATATTTTAATTTGTTTTTGACAATACACGTTTTTCAAAAAATAATTAAATCAAATATTTATAAGCTATACAATACACACATTTTTTTATATAATATACCAATCAATATATATGTTAAACTCTTCCATTACTCACTGCGTGACTGTTCTATTTAGTTGATTTTTCGAAATTCCTTTGAAAACGCAAATAAACGGGATTTTACATTTTACAGAATATAAAGTCCACAGAAATGAAGTGGCAAGCATCAATAATATTAGTACTAAAAAGCTAAGTTTAGCTTTATAGATCTTTAAAAATATTATTTGAATTTTTACCAATATAACAAGGAACTCTAACTTGAAAGAGGAGGTAAGAGTGCTATGAATTTAATGAGCAATTTATAAAGAATAAATATAAGTATGCAATATTTATAAATATGAATTGTATTTTTGAAATACGAATAAGAAAATAAAAGAATCGCCTGCTTTAATTGTAGCGAAATAACTGTCAATTATTATACTCTATGTTGTTATATGTTTTTAAGTTATAAGGACTTGAGACTAAAGGGATAACATCTGACGCTGTTTGTCTGTTTGATCTTCACTTATGGGAATGATCATATTTAAAATTATTTTGATGATAACAAGACGACAAAACGCAGCGTTGAGTTGCGCAACTCAACACGTAATGTTCGAATTTTGGTGGAAAGTGCAGAACGATGTATATATGTCGAAATTATTTAGCTACGGGTAAAGTTGTCAAAAAATAGTGTTAATTATAATTTTTATAATATTTTTATTTGAACTATAAATTCGGTATACATGTGTACGTTTTTGTATTTCATATAGAAAATGTGTAATTTAAAATAAAAACAACTGAACACAAAAAAGTTTCTTTTAAGTCTTTGTAAGGAATCCCTCTATTGTGGAGGCCTCGGGGTTTTAGCCCCAGTTTTGTTGGTCAAGTTAGTAATGATGTTTGCAATTTTATTCACAAACAAAATCATACGCGCCATATGCCACTTTCAAATGTAACACTAGGTATAAATCGTATTATGTTGTCAAAAACCCTGAAGTAGGTCAATTAAAAATGTTCTGTTTATTCTTAATCAGTGAGTCAGCCAAGTCCTAATCAAATATTTTGGCAGGTTACAATTACGAATAAATGAATGTTATATTTACTTGATGTGGGGAGTTTTTAAAGTTGAAACATCATAACATTAAAAAATGAAAATGTGATCTTAAAACGAAACCCACAGGTCGTAAAAATTTACATAAAAAAAGGATACTTTGAAATTTAAATGTTTTCATTTTCTTTTTACACGCACAAGATAACGTTAGCTTATTACTCTAGAATACGCATATTTTTTGCAAATAGGATCATAAACACTAGCTATCATATAAAAAAATCATTTAGTGGTGGTAGGAGGTTCGTCCTCCGTCTGGCTCGCGACCACTATCATGTCAAAGACGAACCGCCAAATATCTTATGATGTGTTCCGGTTCGATGGCATGTAAGCCAGGTTTTCCCCTATCCCACCCATCCTTTCCCTAAAATGTAGTGGTTCCGATAGCGGACTACTACATTGTCCTCCCCTTCCATTTGTATCCTCTAGGTTGGCAACGCATCTACAACGCCTCTGGTGTTGTAGATGTTCATGGGCGAAGGTAACCACTTACCATCAGGTGGTCCTTCTGCTCGTTTGCCATCAGTTATCCATAAAAAAAAAAAAAAAAAGCTTTCATGAAAATTATTTTTTCGTCAACTTAAAAAATGCAAGTCACAATAGAAAATATATTTGACACTATCAGAGGAATTACTACATAGAATCATCGTCAAACATTTTTTGTAATAAATACAAGATCTCAAATAAGATTTATTAAAAAAATGTACAAATACAAAAATTCGTTTAGAAAGCAATCTTGAACGAAGGACGACATGAAAGTATTTTAATTAAGTTATCCTGTCCCCCAAAGAGTCCTCCTATTATCGATAGTACCTACTATATATTGTAGTGTGACAGTTGGCAGTTTATTTGGTCGAATCAGAATAATAGGCTTGAGCAATATATTGTGGAGAGGACGGGCATTTATATAGTCTCCCGTTTTCGTTTGCTACTTACCTATATAGTGAACATGATATAGATTTAACATTTGGAAGAGCTAATGAGAATTAAACAAATATGTCTATTGTCTTAAATATCGGTACCATTTGATAATATTAATGCGTCAATATGCCATCTTATATCATATACTGAAAGGCAACTTTATTAGAAAAATTGCTGGAAGACATAAATATATACTACTAGCATATTATTTCTGTGTTTCAGACATAAGTTCTCGTTAAGCTTTTATATAAATGGTACATATGGAACATATGTAGATAGAGAGTTTCTATTTCCTTTTTTTTTTATATAATAATATTAATAATTTTATATAGAAAGTAGTAGGCACTCCTTTCACCACGTTCTTAAACTAAATTAAAATTTATTTTAGAATTTCATTTTATAGTTCACGGTTCCTAAGGTTAAGGAGAACTTTCATAAGAGGTTATCATGCATCTTCTGTACAACTTAATAAGGACTTTAATATCCTGTCTTCAGCAGGATTTATACATTCATGTAATGCATTGTATATAAGAGAAATGAAATACTAAGTTTAAAATTAGTTAGAATTCAACGTTATAGGGTCAGCTTCATACATACAGATAAATATTTTCGTGTAGTGTGTACATCATACAATATAACCGATAATGACTTAAAAATTTAAAATTAAAATAAATAAGAGAGGTCTCTACATTTTTGAATTTGTATTATAATACAAATTCAAATTATAGTACATAGCGCACACGATCGGTTTGGGTTTAAGCACAACCTGCGAATTAATTATTTATAAATTATTTTTATTTTCATTTCCTTGTGAAACAATGGCGACAAATAAGTTTAGCTGCTTAAACAGATCCATGGAGAGTCCTAATATGATATTCTCTATGCCTATTTTACCTAAAGCTTCATAGCTGTTCAGGATTGTTATGGCGTACCTAGTACGGTAATCAAATTGGATTAATAGCACAAATTACACTAATTTATCAAATCTTATTTATTTTGTTTTTAATTATGTAAATAAATGATTAGTAAGAAAGTAATAAATTAATGAAAAGATAGTTTAAGATTTTTGACACAAAGTTCTTTCGCCTTTCCCAGTTCCAGTGTACATAGCTGCCTATATCTGTAATATGAAATTTAGGAGGTAAAACATTAATTACATTTCAACGTTTTGGTTTTACATGAGAATATTTAACATGAAATATGCGAACGACGTATATGAAGGCTGAAAAAGAGCAAAAATGTACGAGTATATAATTTTCTATTAAATAATTTATGAGCATGGAAACATTTTATTCACGGAAATTTTCGTCAATTAATGAGTCATATTAAGTCATTTCAACACAATCCACACGATATCATCGACACTAAGTGTTCTTTGACGAAATATAACGTCTTTTTTAACTTTTTTGTAGAGCAAGGGTAATAAATATTTGATTAAACTGGAGTTTGAACCTGCAACCGTTGTATACGGTAACGTAAGTCCCAAGTAAGAAGCGAAGGCAAGTTGAATTAATAAGCAGTACTTCACTTTAAATAAAATCAATATTCCCGAATGCTTAGTCATGATAACAATTGGAAAAGTATTTACTATTAAACTAAACAAAATTCCCATCGAGCCAATAAAACATTACAATGGGCATGCGTAATTTGTTTGGCATAGTATTAAATGTGGTTTACCTGTTACATGTCTTTTGAGTGTGTGGTTTATCATGACTATAACACCTTTGATGTTCGAGTTTCAGTCTAGAGTATTTCGATTTCTTTAAACAGTCTATTTATTTATATTTGTCGTTACGGTCCTTATATTAGCTTGAATATTTTGAGTACAGATACACAAGAAATCTGTACTCAGTTATTTCTAAATAAATAATTATTTTATGTGAGTTCCATCTTATTCTATAAACTCTTTGTTTTTAGAAAGGTATTATAAAGAAAAAGGGATCAACTTAATTTTATTGAAATATCATTGTTACTTGTGTTTTGTTATTTTGCAATTTTTATCCCATTCGTTGAAATATATAGTTATAAATATATTTAGTTTTTTTTTTTCACCTTCACGCTGTATCCCGCATATAGCAGGGTAGGCAGAGGGAACCCGAGAACCTAGTGTTAAGACACTCCGTTCTCTTACAACAATTCCGTTCCCCACTTTCCGCCAAATTGAGGCATTGCGTGTTGAGTGGCGGAACTCAACGCCGCGCTTGCCTTGTTACCAAACCCAGAAAATGAAAATACTTCATTTCCTGGAGTTTGAATCGAACCCATAACCTGTCGCTTTACAGTCGCACACTTGTGCCTCTGCGCCACGACAGGCGTTATTTACTTTTACGCGTTATTTTTTTTACGCGTATATTTACTTTTGATATTTCCATTCCTCAAGTCGCAGGCAAAAACTAGTTATTACATAAATTCATTAAACTTTCTAAACTTTTGCTTATAATATTAACTCAAATTACGGTAAAATGCAAATCATCATCTTGCTTAAATTAATTGCTAAGTGACAGTGATAAATATATTAAAATCCTTTGAGTGATTAATTAGAAAGAGATTACATCAGGACAGACAGAAGGATTTTGTTTTATATTACCTCTATGTTGTTAATGTTATAGCAATTTAAAAAGATATATTCCTGAATTTTTTTTAAAACATTTTATTTATTTTATAATAGAAGTAAACAGATTCTCATTATAGGATTACATCGCTTTTTGTAGGACATAAACTATTTAAAAAAAATCTTTAATGACGTGATTGTGTTTTTTAATTTAGCCAAGGTATCGTGCTTAAAAGCCTTTTTTAAATTCAATATAAAATGACATAGACGTTATTTTATGAAGTACAGGACTTCCTTCCTCCATTTTCCGATAGCCAATTATTTGTAAATTAAATAACTTTATTTATTTTCAGTACGTGTTGCCTTAGCAACGTGTAAGTCAGGTTGCATGAGTTTGTCACAGTCAACTATCAATCAAAAAAAAGCAGGATAAGGTGACAATGTTATCTATATATTAATAGGTGAAGCAAAACCTTTGTATCCCTTTTTTACGAAAATTACGTGGACAGATGAGCATGAAAATTTGACACATTGATAGTTTTTTTTCTAGGACAAAATAATTGGATCAAATATTTTACTCATAAATTTTAAGAAAAACATGAACAACGACTAATGACAAAAATAAATATTTTCAAACTTTGTAATCAATCCATCAATAGTTGGAGAAAAAACGTTTATATTATTTTTTATGTTGAGATACTGTATGGTGCAGTGTCTCAATATTAACAATAATATTGAGGCCTGACGTGGCGCAGAAGCATAAGTGTAGAAGACACACTTGAAATGAAAATATTACATAATATTTAGTATATTCATTTCCTTGCTCTGGTAACAAGGGAAACCGCGATGTTGATTTCCGCCACTCAGCACTCAATTCCTTAATTCGGTAGAAAGTGGGGAAATGTTAAGAGAACGGAGTGTCTTAACACTAGGTTCCGGGATCCCTCTGCCTACTCTGTTTTGTGTGAGATACAGTGTGAAGTTAAAATAAAGTTTCACCTAATATTAAAACTCATCTTACGCTATGGGTACGGTAATTAGTAAGAAAAGACAACCTCTTTCACATCAGTTTGTCTAACGATCTTATAGTAGACTTGTATATTATGATGACTCCTAAATGATACTTCGTGGTTGCCATATAGAAATTCAATTCTATACATCAGTCAATTCTTCACTTTCCACCTACTAGAGAACCCAGTAACGTATGATGCTTACAATACAAGTTGCTATCGATTTATTATCGTGTTTCAATGTATCTTAATTCACACGACACTGCTCACTCGATGCAACACTCGTAAATGTTTGTTATATATATAAGTATACAATGTTCAAATTTTACTTGGGGATATAAATATTAAACATATTCACTTCTCTTATATTCTAGCCAGATTCTATTTAAAATGCAATATGTGTTGAAAGTGTGACAAGTGAGTGAGAAATGATAAAAAAAATGGAAGCTATCACGAAATCCGTGAAAAATTACACAGCCTATTATTATAGCACTAAAGAGAAATAGGCTTCCCTAAATCTTAATTACAGCATATGAATCTATCTGTTTTAGATTGGCAATTTGAAACAAAACGCTGAGAGCTTGAATAGAATTCATATTTTGCTATTATTGGAAAAAGTTCGAGAACGTGAATATTAAACTTTAAATCTAATTTTCATGTTCTCTTCACTTGATATCTCTATATGTGAATATGAAATGTACTGAAAGTTTTATATTATATACATTTTATATACGTTACTGAAATATGATAAAAACAGAACAGAACAGTATAGATCAGTAGCGAGGGGTGAAAATTTTAGTTAGGCAAGCCGGTAAATTTAGAGAAGCCGATGTATATTTAGGGAAGCCGGTAGATATATTTAGGGAAACCGGTAATTTTTAGAGAAGCCGGTATATTTAGGGAAGCCGGGGTGTGAAGGTATTTTATAGGTCTTAAGATGTTAGAGGTTGTTTTTTTGCAATTTTATGCACAATATTTTCCTGGTGAACTTTCTTTGAGAATTTTGATGACGACTTTTTTTTAGCTCTCCACCTTTCTTGATCTTGTTTTTTTGCCAAAACTCAATTATAATTTTGTATAAATAGTGTTCTGTCACTCATCATTGTTATTTTCAATGAAGAAATCTAATCCCACATATTTTAAGATACTCAGTTCGATATGTTAATAGTATTTCTCACTTTGTTAGGACGAGTGTAATAAAAGCTAACTTTTCATTATTGATGGGTCGCAACTATCTAATATCTATTTTATTACAGTTGTGCCTTTGCACTCATAAGGCACAGCAAGCTATAAACTGACGTCGTATTCGTTTGTCAATAAAGAATACGATACTTCCTTCTTTCAATAGGTGTATTCTGATACGCCACTGCACAAATTGCTTACAAATTGCAATGTCGGAAGTTTGTATTGTTACTTACTTTTTTATTTATAATGGTAATGAAGCGTGTGCAATTAGAATTGACGAATTCAATTCTTATTTGCAAATATTTAATATTAATGATATATTTTTAAATTATATAAAGTTACATAAATTTGTTTTCAATTTTGAAACTACCAGAGTATTCATTTTTATTTTAATGTGTATACGCGGTAATGAAAATTAAGTTAGTTTTTATATTGCAAGAAAACTTTGCAACTTCTTCAAGTTTTTTGATTTAACTTTAAAACTAAATAAAGCAAGTTTTCCCGGTTTGGTACAATAATATGGTTACCCAAGTAAAATTATCATTGCCCTTTATTTTTATAGTATGTTCCTTGTGGGTACAGTTATTCCTGAAATTTAAATTTTAACAAATTAAATATTTTAGTTAATAGTAACGATGATAAAAGTATGAAACTGAATTGTTAATTTCTTTCTGTCTTTTTGTTTTTTTTTGTGTTATATATACTCTTTTATACTTCATATTCACAAACACATGTTTTTGCAATTTCTAAATACGTCTCATTTAATAAAAAATGACAAGAAATATTGAAGGTGGAATCTAAAATTTATAAAGGGGTAAATAAAATACTTTTAGGTATATGTATGATATTATTAAATGAAACGATATACTCTGTGTACAAGTGACGATACAAAAAATAAAAAAAACTCTACAGGTTAAAAAGGCTACAGCTCCTACTAGCTACTGCCCGACTTTTCCCGTCTATCAAACCCAATTAGGCTGTTTAGGGACCTGAGGCCAGGACAGCGGACACGAGCGTAAATGCTAATTTTAAAGAAGCTCCTTAAGTTAATACTTAGGTCGCAAGTCCAACGCTGTTTCAGTACATTCATACTTGCACTGCTCCGAGCTTCATTCCCTGAGACGCAATGAGAACGGCTCCCGCAAGCTAAATTCATGACAAGCCTTGCAAATCTAGAAGCTTTTCAAAAGTTTTATCTGTTCTTGTCATTTTAATATGAATAAAGGATATATAAATAATCAACGTCACAGACAATACACAAATATTAGACCTCTGAAGCAGACGGCGACGACTCATTAAATAGCTTAGCAAATAACTTATTTTAATTAAATTTTTAAAAATAATATCCGCATTCTGATATCTTTAGCACTAGTACTGGCCTCGTGTTTAAATAGATTATTGATTTTGCGTCATTCGGTATTGATGATTTTGTCCTGACATCTTCTGAGGCGCCGGACCGTCGCACCACAAGCAATTTTCCAAACTTCATTTACATATGTACGTAAAATTGAATGTTTAATACATACATGACCTTCAAGTGACAAGGTTAAACGAAAATATTTTACATGACAAATTTTAAATAAATATAAAAGTATATTACCTATTGTTTAGATTTTTGAATTTAATTTTACAAATATTTGATTATAGTATTAAATAAAATTAAACAAAGAAAAACATTTTAGTGATAAGAAAAAAGAATAAAAAAGTATTTAAATAACATAAAAAAAGAATTTACAGATAAAACTTAAACTTAAAGATGGCTATTCGTGCCTGGTACGGATATAATATATTACTTGATAAAAATAAAAAGTGATATTTACAAGTATACACGCAAATACAAGACTGATCTACTTCGATTAAAGTTCAAGATTGAAAGATTGATTGTCGTTGAGAACGTCTAATTAATTGTAATAAATACTTCAAGTATGGTGTTTAATTTACTTTATTTCGTAACTATTTTCTCTTAAGTCAACCAACAATGTTCATCCTCCCTTTCAAAAGAACGCCAACCTTTCCGCTTTTCAGAAGTGATAGATATAGCTTCTATACAAATTTTAAATTATTAAATAATATAAATAAATGTTTGACTCCCCCTTTTGCCCAGTTTTAGAGATGGTCAGCTGGATGGTAATATCTAATGCTTAATTTTATTAAAATCCTATCATGGCGTAGAGGCACAAGCGTGTGACTGTAAACGCGACAGGTTGTGGATTCGAAATAGAATATTAAATAATAATTATTATTTTCATGTCCTCGTTCTGGTAATAAGGCAAAGCGCGGCGTTGAGTTCCGCCATTCCACACGCAATGCTTCAATTCGGCGGAAAGTGGGGAACGGAAACGTTAACACTAGGTTCTCTGGTTCCCTCTGCCTTGCTTCTACCTTGCTGTGTATGGGATAAAAAATTAAATCAACATAAATCTGGGGTACATGTGTACGTGAATTATATATTAATTTCCTCATCTGGAATTTGTAAAAGCCACTTCTTATCAGCCAGCTTCACGAAATGAGCTTTCACCATAGATTTATGATTTTTTAATAACACTTATTGTAGATTAAAAATATGAAACAAAGTGTTATAGTTCATGAAATAGTGACTCTTCAAAGTCTTTATTATATGTCTATAAAAGTAACCTAGTGTCTCGTGATATTACCTGTAAAGATGCTCTTGAGAAATAAATTTTATAGTGTCGTAGTCAATTTAAGCAATTTAGAGGTTAATTAAATGGTTCATCTTAAGGGCTGATAATGTTAATTGATAACTTTTAATTTTAGTAATTATATTATTATTTATGACAAAATTAGTTTTAAAATGTGTGAATTCCATTCATTCACTATATCCTACTGTTGTATACGCTATGCTTGTCAGCTTAGGGCAAGTATCTAAAGCTTTATAAAAAATAGGTACATTACATTAAAAATTAGGACAGGAATATAATAACAAAAGTTAGTGTTAGTTGGAAGTTTCGTTTATTGTTCACTTTTCTATATCTCATATTATGTAATAGAAAATGGAGAATCATGAATGTTCTTGAACTGTTCTAGCTTACTTCGTAAGCCATGGTAGAAGTGCAAGGCAGAAGAAATAAAAAAAATACGTACGCACGTAGCAAATTCACAAAATTTTGCAATTTGTATTACTTTGCTTAGTAATTGATTTTTTATTTCCTTTATAACTTTTTGATATAACACACACACACACACACACACAATTGATAATTGTAAAACATACATCATTGTAGCATTTTAACTATCTAAGTGCACTTGGTATGTGAAGTTCAGTAAGACAGTAAGCAGTTCAACGAGTTTATAATTAATTTCTTAATCGATTTATCATAAACAGGCAGCTTTTTACCGTAATTTACACTAGATACATAGAATTGTAATATCAAGTTCTTATATGAAGAATATCCGTTTGGTGGTAGGAGGTTCGTCCTCCGTCTGGCTCGCGACCACTATCATGTCAAAGACGAACCGCCAAATATCTTATGATGTGTTCCGGTTCGATGGCATGTAAGCCAGGTTTTCCCCTTTCCCACCCATCCTTTCCCCAAAATGTGGTGGTTCCGATAGCGGACTACTACATTATCCTCCCTTTCCATCTGTATCCTCTAGGTTGGCAACGCATCTAGTACATCTCTTGTGTTGTAGATGTTCATGGGCGAAGGTAACCACTTACCATCAGGCGGTCCTTCTGCTCGTTTGCCATCCGGTATCCATAAAAAAAAAAAAAAAATCCTGTACTCGATCGTTAATATTATTATAACACTTTTTTAATTTTCACGGTTAGATAGAATCTTTACGTAGAAATTTTACGTTTTATACGATATTTACCACAATACAAAACACTAAACCAAAACTGATTTTTCCCTATATTAATTTAACATTGTCATTTAACAAAATGTCCGGCGTGTAAATATAGAAAGTCGTTGCAAATATAAAAACCTCAATGGAAATTACAATTCCGCTTCTGCAAGCGCAAAGATTCAAAGCAAACAGCATTGTTGACATCATTCACTCGACAACAGAACAGTGTATCCTTTACTCGACGTAGTCGTGAATTTAATGAACTCGTTTTAATAGGGAAATCGCTTTAGTTGAAATCCATGTTTCAAATTTATATAATTCGAGCTATAAATGAAATAGGAATTTCATATGCGTGGTATTAAGAACTCTTGCCATAACACTTTCGTTTTCTATCGCCGTAGCTTTAATTGTAAAATGCGATTTTTTTCCAATCCTGTCCGATCGACCTAAGGAACTTGTCAGGAAGGTTGGAAGGAACATGTCAAGTTATATAAGTATAATTTTCTACGTCCAACAATACCTCATCTGTCTTACAGTCATTCAGTCAATTTAAGAGAAGTAAGAAGTAGAGAAGTAAGAAGTAGAGTAAGTAAGAAGTAAGTAAGAGTAGTAGTACGAGAGTTTTAAGTATATTGTTATAATAGTAATATTTGTCATTGATAGAAAGAAAAAAACACTACCTTTAGATGAATTTATTTGAATACATATTAATTGCACTTTGCAATATGCATGAGCGTAGATTAAAATGCTTATCATATACCTATTTATATTTATATAGATATCTGAAATCAGTTTGTTGTGTAATGGCCTGTAATGCATCGTTTCTAATAAAGCACTTTTAATTGCTATTGTTATCACTTGTAGTTATCGCGCGTAACAAACAAACAAGCTGATATTAAATCCAGCTGAATATCGTATGTAATTTAGTGTTTATGGCACATAACATGAAGCTTTAGGTTAGCCATAGGTGATACTTTTTTAATGTTTTTTTTTACCTCGAGTGGGATTGAACGCCCAACCAAAGCGCAAAAAGTTAATTGTGCTGCAGTGGTGATATTTAAAAATATATAAAATGAAATTTAATATCGACAAACTAGACAGATTTTTATTAAATAAATACAACACGCTTGATGTGTTAATTGGTTTCGTTGTTAGCGTTCCATTTTCTATTTAAATTTTAAAGTATTTACTTTATCTTTCTTTACTAATGTCAATATATATCATATATTGTACATTGTACGAGTAATATGAGTGATATACTTTTTTGCTTAGTTTGTTTATTATATAAAGCTGGCTATTTCAAAAACTAATATTATGTGATTCGCTTGGAATAGACCAGAAAATAACTAAAAGTTGTTCATAAAAATATTGCCTCCATATTTTTGGTAACTAAAACTTGAATTTAATATAAATAAAGACTCGGGTATCTTTTTTGACTTGAAAAATCCGTAAAATTGAGAAAAATTGGGGTTTTATGGATATTTCGTCTTTTGCTTATATGACCTTCCTGAAGATTTTTATGGGTTTTCTCACTATTAAATAGAGTACGTGTGACCTCTAAACGTGCCATAGCAGCGAGAACAAACGAGAAAACCTTTAGACGCTTTCAAATTAACGAAGTCACCAGCGGCTATTTTCTTTATCTTAAGACGAATGTACGTACTCGTACAGTAATAAGCCCAATGAAATCAATGTCGATGACAGATCAATCAACTAGGATTCGTCGTTCGTTCGGTAGCAATATTTTTTTATAAAAATGATTGTTATGTCTTGTTTTTTGTAATCTGATTTTGGAAGTAGACTTTAATAAAAAACATCAACACTTACAAATACATGGAAGTTGTATATAATGCCATTGTTACAGTATTCAATTTATTTCCAATTTTGTAAGATTTGAGATCATGTAAGTACGGTTTTCAGGGAAGCTTTATTCGAGACGATATTACTATAACCACATAATGATGTCTTATTGCCAATTTAAGATAAATAGCACAGTGAGTCTTACCTTTTACTGAAATAATAATTTAAACAACCTAATAAAATATACTTACTATATTTTTTTACTTTATACTTTTTAGACACAAAACTAAAAAAATATATAATGATTATTTACATGATGCGAGGATATTGGCGCAGTGGGATAGCGTGTGACTTTAAGCGCGAGCAGTTGTGGGTTCAATTCTCACACGAAGGAATGATTAAATTTAAATTATATACATTTCTCCGCCCTGGAAATTCAAAGTGCGGTGTGGAATTCCGCCACTTAACGTGCAATATGTCAAATTTGGACGGAAAGCAGCGAACAGTGTCTTGACACTGGGTTCTCTCTGACCTCTCTGCTATGCAACATAAAGGGTGAAGTTGTTTTTTTCTCATTGTATAAGTTAGTTACTTTCTTCATCAAAACATTGAAAGTTTGACATATAAATCAATATAAGAATTCCGACAACTCGTCAAATGCATTATTTCACGCCTGTCCGAAGTCAAGGAAAAATCATTGAATCAAGAAAATTTGCTGTTTCCGATTTTTGCCCCAATTATCTATTTTTCCTTGTTTTTATGTCGATAACTTTTATAAGAATTTAAGGATATTATGTAACGAAAAGACGTACAATAAGGCCCTAAAGGAGTTTGAAATATTTTGTCAGAGTCGGTGTGTAATAACAATATTGAGGTATCAGATGTAAAGCTTTTGAACAGCATCGAGTGTACCGTACTCGTAATTTCACAAAACCATGTATACAAAAGATTTAAAAGGTTTTTTAACAAGGTAAAATTTCAAATATAAAACAAGTGACCAAAAAAGTAACAAGCTTTTTGCTAAGTTGCACTTCCATAAATTCCTTTTTTTAGCGGTGAGGATTTTTTTACATTCCCTAATGAAATTTGTACTCATTTTAGTTATGAATGGCGGAAATATATATTACCAAATAATAACATAATGTATATGTATATATGTCATTTATAATCCTCTGTTCATAATTTTCAAAAAAGGAGTCGAAAGTTTTTTCCTCATGCTAGACGTATAGGTATTCAAATGTGAGTACCATACATTTAGTTGTATAATACTGTTTTATAGTCTCTCTTAGCTGAGGGTCACATAATGATCATATTACTTTTATAGCGTCGTTACATTAAGTATATTGGCTATTACCTTTGAGAGTAAAGTGTTTTATCAAGTTCATGATAGTGAAAAACTTCACTGTGTATGATACATATTGAAAACCATCGACGTTAAATAAAGCAACTTGATAAACAGTTTCAATTTATATGAGACGGTAAAACGGTGTTTGCTGTGATATTATTTATTTTTATGAACACGTTAACACATAGTTATACTTTTGTTAGGTGGTAGGAGTTCGTCCTCCGACTGGCTCACGACCACTATCATGTCAAAGACGAACCGCCAAATATCTAATGATGTGTTCCGGTTCATTAACTAAGCAGATTCCCCTTTCCCACCCATCCTTTCTCCAAAATGTGGTGGTTCTGATAGTGGACTACTACATTGTCCCCCCTTCCATCAGTATCCTCTAGGTTGGCAACGCATCTACAACATCTCTGGTGTTGTAGATGTCTATCAGGAAACGAAAGAGTAACCACTTACCATCAGGTGGTCCGCTACTGCACGTTTGCCATCATTATCAATAAAAAAAAAAAAACATAGTTATACCTACATATGTTTTATTTATGTGTTTATTGAAGACATTATTTTCTACTATTTCTGTCAAAAAAAAAAATAGCTACATTAGCTATTAAACTCTGTCAAGTTGTCAAAAGCTCAACAAGGTCATTTAACAATAATATACAAAAGTTTTTTTTTACTTCATTTCTTAACATGAATATTATATTTTTTTGTTAAAGGTGCACAATAATGGCTTCGCGTGAGTTACCAGTGAACAAATAAACGCTATCACGTCTAGTTTGTGTATGGAAGCAATTTATTTCCAAGACGGATCATGCTTCTGGTATTGAGTGTTAAGTGATGAACAAAGAAGTGCATTCTTCGATCCGCAATGCTGAGGCAGCGACACACGGCCTGAACGCGTTTAACTCTCAAGCTACGCAGGTTATAATGACACACCTCGTACGATGACAGTCGTTTGTTGTCACTTTTCCGACATGAAGGCAGCCGATTTAGCTTCGTGGAGTGGCTGAAAACGTTGGAAGAACTCAGAAATAAATACAATATATCTATAGTGAAAAGAAGTGCGATGGCTACGATTACTGTTCCCGGAAGACTTCAGAGATTTTGTTCTCGCGTACAATAATGTACATGGATATATAAGTTTATTGGTAAGTACTTAGCTTTTGTTTTTTAAATAGATAGAAAGGAAATCAAATCCATCTCAAACTGGCTACGGTACCGATCAGATATTTACATATTTAAATGAGTACTCGCCGTACTGAGCGGATGGAACAACAGTTTTCAATTTAGCTGAGCTGTTCCGATAACTGTAAGCCAGTTTGAGTTTTATGTAAGATCATTAAATTATATGAATAGGTAATGTGTATAAAGCAGAGCAATATCTATTGGGTGTATCGTAAATCCATAAATAATATTAGGTAGGTTTAATATAAATTCGTTGGTTCTTCGTTATCCAGTAACAGGATACCAGTCGACGACACTCGCTGTAATCTTTTTGACATTTAACATTAACATTTTCTATATGATTAATTTCAAGATCTTTCGTTGGCTTAACAACAATTCAAGTTAAGCTTAAATTGTTAAATGGGGTAGAAGCTAAGGGTTTGATTGACGTACACAATTGTATACATCTCTAATTTAATGCTTTTTTTCTCAATCAATATATGTAATTTATGATAATTTCGTTTCCTTAAATTTCTGAGGATATTGTTAAAACGGCATGCTAATAGATAACAAATTTGTAATCATCGTGCTTTTAATTTATTCGGTCTCTTTGTAATTACGTGCTATTTAAATTGTAAATTACGCAATTTGTACTTGATTGCTTAATTTTGAGTTATTTTCGAAAATAAATATAACAAAGTGTATTTTCTCTACATTTAGCTATTTCCTCTATGCGTATAATGTAAATATTTATCGGCTGCTCTACTATCGATAATGTATTCAAATATACCCTACACCACACCCTTCTTAGAATTACATTTAGAAGACAGTTTTGGTTATTTCTCACCGCTTAGTCATGGTTTTTTTATACATGTAGTACGATATGAGAAACGTATTTTTATCGTGAATAAAGGTTTTTTTAGTTATAAATATCATGAAGCCATCATGGCGCAGTGTGACACTGCCTAACTGTACGCGTGGGAATTGCAGGTTCGATCCGCCATTCGAGAAATGATTATATTTATATTATATAATTCCTTCACTCTGGTATCACAATACACAACACTGGACTCTGCCACTTCTGTAATTAGATTTTCTATGGAGATGGAAATCTAATTATCAGACATTGACTTATTCTTGAATACTTTTAAAATACCTTTAAAAGACCATACTTGACCATACATATTTTTATAAGTAATTTTAGAAACAAATTATAATAATGTAGGTTGCGGTGTTATTCAACATTTTATTAAAATAATGATTTGTTTTCAGATTTGTCTTTTTGGTAGCTTAGCGAATGCTCTTAATGTAGCAGTTTTAACACGCCGAGACTTGGCATCAGCGCCCATCAATCGTCTACTGAAATGGTTGGCCGTGGCCGATGTTTTCGTGATGATGGAATACGTGCCCTTTGCTATTTATAGGTATTTGGTAAGTAACTTATGATAATCTTATATTATTTACATTTTCATACAAGGTTGTGGGTTAAAACTCAACTTTGGTTATATTCATATCTTGCATTATAGTAGTTATTTAAGAGTTTAGTTTTGCAAATACGGAAAATGTTGGTTTGCTTTTAATTTTTCACTGGACTGATATCCGATCCGTGCCTCAGTAATGTCAAGTAGCTCATTAGCGACAATAGGACAACCTTAGTACGTTATTACAAGAAGGTTTCTATTGTATGTACCTATTTGTAGTAGGTAATTAATAGATAAGACTCGGCTCTTATGAGTTAGATACGTATAATTGAACGATTGGGCTTGAGTCAAACCTCCTTACGTCAATCTGGAGGTCGTAATTTGTGAACTAAAACCTGTCAAACCACATCTCTTATAAAAGAAAACAAATAAAAAAAATACCCTTTAGTTTTATGGACGTTATATTATATAGCTACTAAAGTATCATAACTTCCATTTTCCATAGGTATATTGTAAATTCCTCACTTAATGCTTCTCTACACTTCCCAAGGAAACTCCGTCCTAAATTTCAGCGTTCTATGTACAGTAGTATAAGCTGAGCATTGTCTGCCATACACTCTGGAACCCAAGAGTTTAATATTATTTTTTTAATACAGCAGTGTAGGTTAAAAAAAAAGAATGTCTGTTTCTTAAACATCTTTATTTGACTTACATAGTACTAAAGTAGTACCAAAGTATTTAATTATTATTTCCTATCGCTAAACATAGAACGAGACAATACAAAATATAATAGAATAAAGTAGATCGTTAAATGTCACCTTCACGTAAATGTGGAAGAAATCTTAATAATATGATTACTGAAAGTATTTTTGTCTTAATTAATTTATCTTAAGTAATTATTCTAACAAAAAATATTTTTTTGAAGTTAACCTTGGAACGCCTCAGGGCGTTCCGTTAAACGTGATTAATTTAAATAATATTGGATTTCATGACTTCTTTTTAAATACATTTCCTCAGCTTAAATATCTCCTTAGAAAGTTTGAACTTAAAAGCCGTGAAAACTCAATTACGGTAAAAATATTTTGTAGAATTTGATAATAGAGTCTATTGAAATCTGTATCTCATCTCACTTAAACGAATTGCTTTACTCATTTGCGCTTTCCAATTTACGTTGCGGTAGATTCATTTAAATCCCACAGCCCTATTTCATGGTAAAACAGTAAAGACATTTTATTTCATAATATTTTAATTTTACTTTTGAGGAGACCATTGTGTCGCAGGGACCGAAGTAGGGATCGAACCCACAACCTATGATGATATTTAAAGTGAAAATTTAAAAAAGAAATAATATAACAAATAAAAAAGAATTTTTGGTTCCGGTATACACATTTTAGTACAAATGCGGCGTCGAGTTTCGTCGCTCAATACGCTGTGTCTCAATTTTGGAAAGTGAGAAACGTAATTTTTTGACACTAACTTCTCTCTGACTACCCTGTCATGCTGGAAAAAGCCAATCAACGCATTGCTCTTGATTATTATTATCACCACATATATCAAATAGTTAAATATGTCGTAAAATATTTTATAATTTTTATTAATTAGGTTGCTCTTTTGTTTGAAGCGAGCATGAAAATTATAGGTTTGTATTAAGTTTCTTATAAAATATATGCCTGAGAAATATAAGAACGAAATACAGTTACAACAATAGATTCTTTCTGCCTCAAGTACTAAAATAACATTTTTTTACTAAATATGTCGTCTTTAGATTTAACATTACAAAACAAATTAAATAATGAAATGTCTTAATTTTATTTCAATGTTTTACACCGACAAACACACCGTGTGTTCCATTTGTACTGTGTTTCACAAGTCGTAAATTACAAGTAAATTGGAAAAGACAATGTAGATAGATTGGAAATATAAGATAAAGCCACAGCCATTGATGATTAATGAATTACTGTGATACAAAAATACTATATATTCTTTTATCTATGTACAAATTTATTTTTCTATTGTACTATATAGAAATAAATGATTATGTTTGAATAATTTTCTTTTTTCCACTCGGGTTAGTCGTAGAGCAACGCTGAATTCCGCCCTCAGCACGTTGCCTCGATATTCGGCGAAAAGTGGACGTTTCTGTTCGGCATTTTTGAAAAAACGTGAATGCTATAAAAAGTTTTTTTATTTTTTTTATAGCTTCACGCTGTATCCCGCACAGGGTAGGCAACCAGAAAACCACTAGCTTCTTATCACTAGATAAGACACTCCGTTCTCTTTTAACTTTTCCTTTTCGCACTTTCCACCGAATCGAGGCATGGCGTGCTGAGTGGCGGTCGGGTGGGTCGGGTGGCACTCAACGTCGCGCTTTGCCTTATATACCAGAGCAAAATATTTAAGCGTACTTTATTTAAATTTAATATATAACAGTAAATACAAAAGTTTTATATATAAAGTTATAAAAAGGTTTTCTCAGAAAATTTTAATACGAAAAATAAACCATAAGTAGGTATAAGAGAAGAGCTATTAGAGTAAGAATCTTTTCTTCACCTAAAACTTGTCTATGATAAAATAATAAGAAAAGCTGAAACAAAAGTTGAATTTTGATAAAATGAATAATATTATAAATGGTAAAAGCCTCACTTAAAGATTTGTAGGAAAGTTTGACATCTTTAAATGATTTAAAATTACTTTGAAACTATTTAAAGATGTCTTTAGTTATATACGTAATATATACGTATGAAAGTCTTGTCATGGCGCAGAGGCACAAGCGTGCGACTGTAAACGTGACAGGTTGTGGGTTCGATTCCCACTTCACAGGAAATGTAAGAGTTTAGTATTTTCATTTCCTGGGTTTGGAAACAAGGCAAAGGGCGGCGTTCCGCCATTTAGCACGTAATGCCTTAATTCCGCGGGAAGTGAGGAACGGAGTGTCTTAGCACTAGGTTCTCAAGATTGCTCTGCCTACCCTGCTATATGCGTGATACAGCGTGAATCTAAAAAAAAAAACAAAAAGAAAAGGTTTACGAATACGTACGAATACGTACTTTAAAATAAATCTATTAAATTTCAACGGCCTAGCTTCAAGTCGCTCCTTGAACATAAAAAGCTTAATATTTATAGGGTAAGGGAGTAATTGCCTATACTGACCAGTGAGCCTTTAAGCGAGAAAAAAATTCAAGCAGTTCGCATAGATTATAAAAATATTTTCATTGAATACGTCTACTTCAGGACTAATTTAAGAATGACTCCGTAAAAACCAATTAAACTAAATAATGAGAATATAAGCCGCATTTTTTTATATTGTATTCAAAATTACCAACAAGGTTCTGGGAAAAATATCAATATTAGACGATTCACTGAAGTCAATACAACAATTTTTCATGTAAACGTTTCCTTGAAATCCGTTATTGATCCAACCATTGTAGTTTTATATATTATCTATAAATAAAAATAACTAACTGTCAAGTAAAAACGTTTTTTTGGACAATACATACATTGGTATATGTATTGTTAAAATAAATCGTTTTTTTTACAAGGCATATTTAGGATTGTAATGAAGTTCTAGTTTTTGATGTAGAAATTGCTTTAATTTTCCCAATTATCCAAACATTTAAATTAGTTAATTTTTTAATTTGATTTAAAATTAGTTTTTGTTTATTATTATATTATTAATAGGATTATATTGTGAATGAAATCAAAATATATTAAATTGTGTAATGTTTTCATATTGTCATTTCAAAGAAGTTTTTGTTATACATGAACTCCTCATACATTTGTCTGAATTTATAGTAGTTAACTGTTTACCTATAAAAGAAAATGAAGTGAAGTTTTAATAGAGGCAGAACGTAAATTTCATTTTTTAATTAATAAAGGAAAAATAAGTGTCATACAGGGATCCAAGGCTTAGAATATTCGCTTGAAAGTTTGAAAGCACTAAGTATGAGTGAGCACATAAAACTAATTTAACATTGTAAAAATCCTTACCATTTAGAATAGAATTTCCATTTTCATTATGATCTGTAAGTAACTTAGTAAAACTTCTTTGAAAAAAATATTAAAGCAGCGTAAGCTTTCACCGCTAGAAAATTTTGTACCTCTCGTTAATTAGTGGAAGTTTTATCTTAGAAGCCTAGATTCAAATTCGTTATGCTCTCTGTTCTAAGGGTTTTAAATTTTACTAATAATTGGTACTTGGTACTCGTATACCTACATATTTTTCTTATTTTCGGTATCTTCTGTATCGCGTGGCTAAGGTAGTATAGTTATAAGTTACTACACTGCACTTATTATCTATTTTAGAGATGTTACATGTTGGTGACTGTAAAGTTAGATACACAAACACGCCACTTTACTTTTAAAACGTTCTTTATTCAAATTGGTTAGCACTTTCGAATCTTCAATTAATAAAAAGATGTCAGTATTGTCAGTCCTAACGGAATACCACCTGCTATGCTAATACTACCAGCTCAAAAGGCAGTTCTGTTAAGAGCCGGCATGAAAAGTGAAAAAGAAAATATATTTTTCTATACTAAATTACAATTACTAAGATTATTGGGTAAATAAGTTAATTTTTGACAGGAACTTCATAGTCTGTACTTAGTATATTGATAATTTCTTGTTGTCACACATCACTAACTTAAAGATAAATCACTACACAATGATAAATAAGAAAAATCATCTATTATATGAAAACAAAGGATACTATATGCTTTAATCGTGTTTAATTTCCAGCTGTTCCCCGGTCAAGTGGACCGGCCGTACTCATGGGCGGTGTACATGTTGTTCCACATGCACTTCACACAGATACTACACACCGCCTCCATATTACTAACTCTGTCGTTGGCCATCTGGAGATACATCGCTATCAAGTACGTACGTCTAAGTGCTTTGGACTAATATTAATTGGTTGAAATTAATTATGCATCTAATTATCGTGACACTTGTGTGATTTTGTTTTATGTCTGTTTTGATTTTAATTTATGTTTAGGCGTTATTCAATATGTACTCGTACACTGAGTTTTCACATGTATTTGTTTACTTTTGTTTTTAGAAGTATATAGGCCTGGAAGTAAAATTATTCATTGCGTTTCGTAATTACTAAATGAATATATATATATTTTTTTCGATACAGACACTCTGCTTATTTTTTTCTATTTTGGAAAGACTACGTTTTGCTAACTGGAATACAACGCTGTGTTTTTTTTTCAATAAAACCGGAAGAAAACGAGATAATTTTTTAAATATAGATATTTAGCTGATTAGAGATAGAAATTATAACCAAACAAACTCTTGACTACGCCAAAAGGCCCAAAGCGTCAAAACTTCCTATGTATTTATCATCTTGTATCATTAATTGTTTTTAGCTTACAAGGGACCAACTTACATGTCACCAGTAATAGTACTGGTATTATTTATAGAAATACACATAAAAAATTTATAAAATTTTTAATATCATAATTCTGTAGTTAGTATATGTTTGAATTTTTATTCTCATTAAAATGAGACAAATCTTTTTTTTTTTTTTTTTTTTTTGATAACGGACGGCAAACGAGCAGAAGGACCACCTGATGGTAAGTGGTTACCTTCGCCCATAGACATCTACAACACCAGAGATGTTGTAGATGCGTTGCCAACCTAGAGGATACTGATGGAAGGGGGGACAATGTAGTAGTCCACTATCAGAACCACCACATTTTGGGGAAAGGATGGGTGGGAAAGGGGAAAATCTGGCTTACATGCCATCGAACCGGAACACATCATTAGATATTTGGCGGTTCGTCTTTGACATGATAGTGGTCGCGAGCCAGTCGGAGGACGAACCTCCTACCACCTAACAAAATCTAAGCTTGTAAAACATATGAAGACTTACAAAATGCAACTTTTATTAAATAAAGAAAATATAATAGTATCTTTAATTAAATCATGTATCCTCAAAGCGAAATAAAATAATTTGCATTGTGTATTTTGAATGATATATTATCGTGGTAGTCTAGACATGCTATGAAATATTTTATTTTTAGCATAATATGTGAATGAATTTTAGTAGTAACGCCTGTCGTGGCGCAGAGGCACAAGCGTGCGACTGTAAACGCGACAGGTTGTGGGTTCGATTCCCACTCCAGGAAATGTAAAATTTAGTATTTTCATTTCTTGGGTTTGGTAACAAGGCAAAGCGCGGCGTTGAGTTCCGCCACTCAACACGCAATGCCTCAATTCGGCGGAAAGTGGGGAACGGAATTGGTGAAAGAGAATGGAGTGTCTTAGCACTAGGTTCTCTGGTTCCCTCTGCCTACCCTGCTATATGCGGGTTACAGCGTGAAGTTGAAAAAAAAAATTAGTAGTAATGGATGAAAACTATAGCCATTGTAGGTATATTCTACGGAAATAGGATAAAATAAAATACGAAAACAAACATGTAATTACGTAAGACAATCTTAATATAAGAAGAATTGATAATTATAAATTAAACTTTAACACTTGTTCTGAATGAAAATCGATTTGGTCCAAAGAACAAATAAGTCAATAGTTAAGTAATTTCAAATAAAAGACCGTCGTGGTACAGTGGCACAAACCCTGGCTGTAAATATGATAGTTGTGTGTTCGACCCCCTTTCAGAAATTAATTTATATCTACATTATTTAAGTTTATCTGTTTTGGTAAATGGCAGCGCAGAGTTCCACCAACACTAAATGGTTTTAAATTAGGACGGGAAGCGAAGAACAGTGTGTCCTGACAGTTAGTTCTCGCTAGCTACCCTGTTCAAAAAATATGTAAAGCTATAAAAAAAGCAATGATTAAATATTGAATTGTTTTGTTTTGCTACTATAAGTTTATTAAAAAAATGTAATAGCTTAAAGACTTTAGCTTGTTATTGCATCTTTACTAATTTTTACAGCAATCATTCTGGTTTATCACGAGGTGAAACTGACGTGACATTGAATAAAATCATGATTTTACGCAGATTTTACGATGATAATTTCCAACGTGTTGAAGATATATTAAGAAGGGATATATAACTTTATGAAATGGCGAGCTATAAACTGAACTAATTTATTCTAGTTGTAAATTATAATTTTACGTAAACTGAATACTGAAATGTGATAAAATTTGCCTTTAAATTGTACAGTAAGAGTAAGGAGATTTAAATTTTATTTTTAGTATTTCATAATAGAATAATATATTCTTTTGCTTCCCTGGCATAAAGAGAAAATTTGTCGGTGACCATTTCAAGCTTCAACTATACATACTAGTCTATTCTAAATAATAAATATTCCCCGTGTAGGATTTGAATTCACCACAGCCGTCGGTTGTACGGGGTATATTGCATTTTGTTCAAACTGAGTCACGAGTACCACTTTACAAATTCAATTTCGTTAAAAATTTTAAATATTTCCAGGTACCCATCTCACGGGGCGTCTTTATGCACAGAGAAGCGCTGCTCTATTGCAATTATAAGCAGCTTTCTGCTGCCACCGATACTTTGCATACCTTCGTATTTCGTAAGTATTGAGCTTCTATTTTATTATCTTTTAACGATTTCCTTTTGAACTTGAATATAGAAGTTAATGTTATTTTGGATTGTGGTTACATTCTAAGTTAATGTTATGGTATATGATAAATGCCGACATTGTGTCGCCGCTTTAGACACTGATATATTGAAAAAAAAAAACATTATAATTTCTATGAGAAAATTGCAAGAAAGCAAAACTCCCTACAAGAACACCGGGTATTACTTTCAAGTAATTTTCCCATAGTGCTCCCATACACTCCCTAAGGGACCTTATGTTTCTATGTCCAGTAGTTTTGGGAAGCGTTGTTTGTCAATCAATCAGTCAAGGTTTTTATATATACTCGTAGAGATTACAAAGTCTTTATATATTCATAGATTAAATATACTCAATCCATTATGGCGCAGTAGGACAGCGTCTGATTGTAAGCACGATTGGATGTGGGTTCGATTCTCACTTTGAGTAATTTATATATTTATATTATTTTTATCTCTCCTCTTTAGTAAAACAAAGCGCGGCATCGATTTCCCGCCATTAAGCATGCAATATTCTTTCTGACTACCCGCCATGCGAGATAAAGCTTGAAACGGTTGCTTTTTTATTTAATATATTTTTAAAGCTCCTAATATATCGTGATATATGATTTAATATGTGTGTCATTTTGTCCAGTATAATCAAGGCAGCTCTATGTAAAAGGGTTTTAATGAGTAGTGGTTTCAATTATTTCTCAAAAGATAAATAAAAACATTCTAATAATTTGGTTTCATAATTAGGCATTCTTCAAGTTCACGTTTCGCTCATTTCACTCCTGATTTGACTTGTGTGTTAAGAATTGTATAATATTTAATGTGTTTTTAGACTCTATTTAACATTACTGTGAGTATAGAAAATGTTATTTAGTATAATTGGTTGGTTTCCGATTGAATTAGATACAAAAACACGGTTTTTCAGAGTACCCAGGAAGTAATGCTCTAACCATCTCTCAAATAATGTAGGATGCATAAAGTTAGTTAGGTAACATATTAAAAAAAAAAGAGCATTAAATCTTTTTATAATCTGTAAGACGTTTTCGTTATTCCATATAAATAGAATTTAAAATCGATTTAAAATATTTTTAATATATAACTTTTTCTGGAACCATTATTATAAAATTATGTACTTACATATCCTTATTCGTTTTCATCAAACACCGATCAACGTCGGTGAAAGCATTGTCACATGTAATTTTCTCTACGTTGATAAGTTACTAGTATGCGTACGACTAAAAAGCCAGTTGGCATTTTTAGTTTTATTTTATATGTTGAAGATTTATAATGATTACTTTATTAGGATTAGGTTTTTTTTTTTTAACTTCACGCTGCTTGTCCCGCATATAGCAGGGTATGCAGAAAGGAACCGAACCTAAAGTGTTAAGACACTCTGATCTCTTACAAAGCAATTCCGTTACCCACTTTCCGCCGAATTGAGGCATTGCGTGCTAGTGGAACTCAACGCTTTCCTGCTTTGCTGTTGCAAACCCAGAAAATGAAAACTAACAACATTTCCTGGGTGGGAATCAGACACAACCTGTCGCATTTAAGGTCACTTTTGGTGTGCCTACTGCCTGACCGCCGTAGGTTTTTCTAATGATAGCACATATACCACATATAATAGGAAAGGGAGAGAAAGATCTAGTATTACTTTAATAATTTAATGTTTATGTTTAACACAAAATACAGTAGCACAAGAAACATAATGTATAGACACAATTTTAGTGAATCTAAAATCGATTTATTGATCCAGATTGATTTGTCGCGGAGAATTATCGGCGAAAATATCAGATCTTACACTGTCCCTTTTGTGCCTCCGTGGCATCAAATTATAATTACATATATAATAAATTCAATATTTGCTGATATCTCAATTTTAAAGATTTTATCACTCATACTATCCTTCAGCATTTAAGCATTTGATGCTAGAAATCCCTAACGGCTGTAAAAGTTGGAATTTTTGTTCATTTTTTTATTTTTAAATGCTCAGCAGACGTTCACTACCAGGCAAACACACTCTGTATACATAAATCATTAGTAAGTGGAAGTTTCTCATGGCGACTTCCTTAGCTTTGAACAATCGGCTTTATCTGATTTAAAAGTGATTTTAAATTATAAAATTGTAGTTTGATTTCATGTTTTATAAATATGAAGTCAATTATAACAACCTCTAATTTATATATTTTGTTAAAAAGCCATATATTTTAGTCATCCGCCACCTTTTTGCTTGTAAACAAACGTACAAAAGAATATTTACCCCAAATTAATCCACTGTGCACAATAAATACTAAATTATTCAGCAAAATTTTATATGAGAAATAAGCTACCTCAGCTTGTTAAAAAGTTAGAAGTTATGTCTGTTGTTCAAAACAGGAAGCTTATAAAATGGCATTCTTGTTTCAGATTCTGCTGTTCCATTGATTACGTTTGAGTGCGCCTTAGGAAGCTAGTAAAGGATTGTTCTTTATGGTTTCACGTTTTTTTATGCACCTCTTAAAATTATTAATTTTAACATTATGAATTTTATATACATGAAGATATATCTATTAAATAAAAGTTTTCCGTTACTGAGGTAATGACTTACAGATAACGAACGAACGAAATTGCTCGTAGTAAGCTGAATGTTAGCGCTTTAGGGTTTTGGGTAACACTAATAGAAGTCTTTCCGGAAGTGCTACGGTAACGAAAAAAAGAAGGCAATTGAATTTTATATTCCACACCGCAAGCAACTACTACAGTCTCTAGATAAGCTTCTGATGATTATATTATATTATGAGTGACCTGATATGGAAAAATATGTTTCTGTTGCAAACTAGAAAAAAGGATTAAAAATTTAATAGATATTTTATAAGCTTTTATTTTTTTTTTTATATAATTAGTAGAAGTTTTTTAAATTGTTTTGCAACCGACTACCGCATTCAATATAAATATTAATCTTAGTCTATACTTCACTTCACTTACAACTTCGCTTATCCCCTAGCAGGGTGAGTCAGAAGAACGGGCGGCAAACGCTACGGTCCTGCATACCTCTTTCGCCTCGTCCACACTCATTAACCTCTTCATGCATGTGCCCTCCGGGAGTCCTCCATGCTTTTACGGCGGTAACTTCCTCCAGTAATCATTGATGCTGTATTCTTAGAGGTCAACCGAGGTCACCCCCTTCCTCTCCTATACTTAAATATCGTTAAAATAAATAATACAGAGTGAAAATAATTTACAAAGACTAAAGTTCTTAATTGAGCATTACCAACAACTATCCAAGATTTTTTTATCGAATTAAAATAATAGCGGTGGCTTAAATAGAGTGTAATCTTCTGCCGTCTGCTGGCTCGGCGTTTCTTCGCTTTGAAATTAAGACAATTTTCTTTTTTTAATTGTTCTCTTTACAAAATAATTTTTGAACACTTAGAGTGTAAAAAATATTCTATATTGTTACTGCAAAGAAAGATTAAAATATTTAGAGTCAGACCGCTATATTATTAACACTATGAGGACTATAGATTCTTAAATATTTTGCAGAGTTTAAAAACTTTATTAAAACAACTAGTGTCTCCGTTGACGCGTTAACAACGCGTTACTGAGGTATTATCTTATATGTCGCTTTATAAACTTGCATGAATGTCAAATCATGGTAGTGTGGCGCACATTTATTTTATTAATTTAAGATATTTTTAAGCATTTTTTTTTTAAAAATTATCATTCTGCACACCGTCGCTATATAAACGCTATAAGTATTGCCAAATTTCATGCTCCTCCAAATCCGCGTAATTTTTTTAGTAAAAAAGGGGTACCAAGTTTTACTTCACGTATTAATAAAATGCACTAAAAAGTAACATTTTTCTTAATATTGTTACTAAAAAATTACTGGTCAGATCATAACCAAATTCATATAAACATATCTGAAGCACTAGCTATCAAATAAAAGAATCATGAAAACTGCTTCACCAGCAACAAATTATACAGTAGTATATGTAAAAGTTTTTTTTTTTTTTTTAATATTTGATTGTCAAATAGAGAATCTCTTTGTTTTTCGAAGTCAGTTAAAAATAATACCGTGAAGTAGAATCTTTCTGTATTTGAATATACTTTGGTTTTACTGCCATGATATCACTGATTTTATCATGTAACCAATATATTTCTTAGACTCCAATGGCTCCAGACAACTTATGTAGGTGTAGAATAGTAGTCTGCGAGTAATATATTATGAACAATATAAATGAACTGTTAATATAAATATTATCTACATAGAGTAGATATTAGTGGTGTTACAATTAGAATAACTTTGAAATAACGATTTATTATATTTGTTTTTTATTTTTATTCAAAAACGTTTTTTTTTTCAATGAAGCACTTTAATAGTTATTAAAAATATACGTTACAATTCTATTTTTTGTCCATACTTTTTAATAACTTTTTTTATTATAGAATATTTTTTTTATCTTTTTATTTGTCTTCTGTTCCTTAACTATATTTCGTCTTAAAAGTTTATTAATTTAATATTATTTTATTAATAGAGTTATGAAATGATACAATATTTACTATACATATACGAGTATAATGACTATTGTAATTGTTTTTTTTATTCAATTAAAACCATTTAAATACGAGTATGTAATGAGAACGTTGAAAAGTTCGATAAAAATATTCTTATTCTAAGGAGTCTCGACAGGTAGTTGTTAACAACAACAAAATTACTTGTAGCGAGCGTATAAAAATGCCAATGTAACTATATAGAGCGTATGGTGTAGTGGTCAGAGCGGCTGGGTCATTTTCGAGAGGCGTGGGTGCGAATCCCGTTACGACCAAATTTTAAAACGTCTAAAAATGTTTTCTTAACCTAAGTGTGTAATTACACACTTTAAAAATATTAGAAATAGTTTTAGATAGAACGTTACAATGTTCCACTTTACGCACGACGTATGGGATATGTAAAGACGTTTTGTGTTTTGTAATTTGGCAATTTTTCATTAGAGTCGTACTCTAATGAAAAATTGCCAATAAATTTCTGTAGAAAACTTAAGTATCGATATAATTAAGACAAATATAGCTCGGTCAGTGATTGATTAAAGGGAATAGTGTGGCTCTGAACAATTAATGAAGCTTAGTTTATCGGCCAAGGCTCGCACACCTTAAATTAATCTATTTCAATGCTATTATTTGTAAATACAATTGAATAATGGTTAATTTATATATATAATTGCACATACTTTAATGTATATATATTTATATGTGATGTTATTTGCGCGGCGTTGAGTTCCGCCACTCAGCACGCAATGCCTCAATTGGGCGGAAAGTGGGGAACAGGAATGTTAAAAAAACAGAGTGTCTTAACACTAGGTTCTCTGGTTTCCTCTGCCTAACCTGCTATGTGTTGGATACAGCAATAGGCTAAACAATATTAAAAAAAGTGACGTTATAGCGTCCTGTCCTGACTAATCAAATCACGAGTAATTCAGTACTAGTTTGAGTGAAATCCGTTATGAAAGAAATTATATATTTGTATAATAATTATAGATAAACGTATTATATTTTGTAAATAGTTATAGGATCTGCACTATTAAAGCTTCAATATACATATGTATTTTCAATACTTTATTGCTATTCATATTTATAAAACAATCTGAGATACTGAATATTGAAGGGACAAGTGTTGTTTTTTCATAGTGTCATTTGCATATGATTGATAATTAATTGGAAAATCTTTCATAGGGAAAAAACAAGGACCTCTAAATTACTTACCTAAAAATGTTGCTCAAATATGAGTCTAAAAACGTGTCTAATTTAAGTATTGTTTCAAATTACTGTCACTTGATGTGGATTATTGTATGTCAGGATTACATATATAATAAGAAATTTATTTCAATCTTAACGTTATTCCAAATTCTAACATTTATATACCAGTTTGTAAAAAGAATTAGATATGAATAAGAGAGAATTACAAGTTTTTTTTATAAAACTATTTTTAGAATTCTCTGATGATGAAGTGTCTGATTAACACTTTAAAAATATAAAAAAAAAAAAAAAAAAATTCTGCTTATACTCATGCCATCTTACTTTCACCTACCCTAAACTAATTTGTCCTCTCTATATACTTATATAGAGATCCTCCGAATCTAAAATTACAAAAGTGTTCGTTTATAATTTGTTCATTACTATTCTTACTATATTGAATCTCTTTTTAACATTTTGACATTAATTCTTCGATCTAGTAGGGTCACGGCGTGTTAGGTTACAGAGATGAATAACACAGGACCGTACCTTACCTTCTACCTTAAGCCAACACATGAAAATCAAAAATATCCTAATAAAAGTGGCGTATTTCGTAATAGAAATAATAAATTTATTTCTTCGATTTCTTTATCTATTTCTGATAATTAAAAACAATAATTTTCTTTATTTCAGGTATTTACTATCCACGAATATTTCACATTAGATCGATCTCCGTCAAAGGTTTACTATGTGGATTCCAATTACGACGGTAGACTTTATCAGATTAACTTTTGGGTCCACGCTGGTCATAAAATTGCTTCCTTGACTGTGATCTTAACTGTGATTGGTGCTTGAGGTTAATCCGAGTGTTATATAGAGCGAATAGTCGGAGAAGCACTTAAGGGATATAGTGCGTGTAAAAAGATACCGTTGTCAATGGCAGCTTGCGGAAATGTCTTCACGAAATCCACTAAGCGCTCAAGGTATTACCGAGAAGAAGGACGGACCGAACCACTAGAATGCTTGTCCGCTGTGCTCCCTATTGTTCTTGAGTAACTTGGGAATTCCACCAAAGGAATTTTGGAGTAAAAGGCACAATTTTATGATTGAAATAATTTTAAAAAGTTTAAAAGTGATTATATTATGAAAATTAGCATGTGTGCATAGTAATTGAAAAATAAATAAATAAAATCAAGGCCCAGTCATGGTGCAGAGAGGCACAAACATGACTGTAAACGTGTTTCAAGTCGTGTGTTCGATTTCAACTCCAGGAAATAAAAATATCAACTATTTATAATAATTATTATTTATTATTTTCATTTGCTCGCTCTGGTAACAAGGCAAAGCGCGGCGTTGAGTTCCGCCACTCAGCACTCAATGCCTCAATTCGGAATGTGGGGAACGGAATTCTTAAGTAAACGGGACTGTCTTAACACTAGGCTCTCAGGTTTCCTCTCTGCCCACCCTGCTAAGTGCCCGGAATAGAGCGTGAAGCTAAAAAAAAAGGAAACATTATAGTTGTATCGACAGTACTGTATAGCTTATATAATTTATGTTAAGCTTAAATTTTAAAATAATATAATTACGATAATATTGCTGTAGTATATTGCTTTTGATACTTAATTAAATTAACAGAGATATTATTACTCTTGTCTGGCGGTTCGTGACTACGGATAGTATTTCATCAGTTGCCAAGACAAATCGTATACTGCATTTGGCTTTATTCAATTTAGACTTGCTTCCATATAATAATATTTTGCTTTTAAATTAAACTGTAAAATAATATATATTTGGAAAAAATATATATTATTATTGAAATTCTCATGTTAAAATATAATATTTAAATTTGATCTGGTCGTTGTGGAGATAGGCAGGTTTTTGTCGTGAGGAAACTCTTTTATGGGTACCCGCCCTTAAGGGACTAGGACGGGTTATGTGGGACTGCTAAGCCGGCAGATGGTAGGCCGACCGACTACCCACTTAAACTTCAGATAATATTTGACTGCAAACGCGGGTTGTAGATTCAAAACCTACTAGAGACTATATATTTTTGTTAATTTATGTTTCTACAAAAGCAAAAAATATTTAAAATATTTTATGTCAACTAACATTTCTTTTATCTGAAGGTTAATTTAGATTACAATAATTACATAAGGCCATGGATTATATAAAAGTCGTTGAAATATATACAAATTACGCTAAGGCCCAGCGGGAACAAGCTTTCCCTTTTTATTCGTCGCCAAAAATAACCTCGGGGATTGTATGTGACCTCTGGGAGAACATGTCATTTGTGTTATTAGTGAAAAGAATTCGTTATTAAAAACCCTATAGACTATTGACATTCCTCTTATTTTGAATTGCTGATTTCGATTTCTTTAATCTATTTAAAAAAAGGAGTATATTTTCAATTCGTGTAATTTTTTTTTATGTGTTGTATTTTAATAATTCTTTTTTATATAATAGATAGTATTTATGATGTGGTGCCATTCAAATTTAATTAAGATTCAACCAGTTTTTGAGTTATTCGTAATAGTTCAACTTTTTAAAAGTCGGTCTTGTCTTTTGTTAAAAGCTTAATTATTTTATTAAGTAATTATGTAAGGAGTGAAAATAACTAGTCAGTTTGAAAAATTTTATACAAGCAATAAAATGATCAGAGCTGACCCAAATATTTATGTTAGGGCAATTTCGTTAATCAATAAATATTTAGCAATTATTATTTGTTAAGTTGCTAGCAATGTGTTACCGCTTGTATAACTTCAGTATATATAATATCTACGATCTCAAACACTTTGCAGTTTTTAATTTTACATATGTCAAACACTTTGCAGAGTGCAAAAAAAAGTTACTGGTAGACACTACGTATTTTATATTGAGTTTAAACTGAAAATTCATACATTGGGTGGCGTAAATGAACGCCATATTTTGTCTTATTAAGCTAAAAAAAATAATAAATATAAACCATCCCTCAAATGTTATTTGACCTGTGAATTCGATAAATATTTTGTTCAGGCACATCCAAACTGTACATAGTTACCGTCGGCAACAGTCTAATATATCATATAAAAATAGTAAAACTTTTTTTTTTCATTCAGCTCATTACATTAATTAAAGCGTTCCTACTTTCTATATTTTCTTTTGAAAATAATATTTCAAATTTAAATTCAAATAAGCTTTTAGTGTTCACTTTTATTTACGAAATGTTTTTTACTTTCTTTCTTAGAAGCGGAATTATTATTTATCTTCATTAAATGTATTTACTTCAATATAAATACGTTTTACTATGAAATCAGTTAGATTTTTTTTATTTTTTATTATTTTTTTTTAAATTTTTTTGTTAACTTCACGCTGTATCCCGCATATAGCAGAATAGGCATAGGGAACCTGAGAACCTAGTGTTAAGACACTCCGTTGACCACTTTCCGCCAAATTGAGGTATGGGGTGCTGAGTGGCGGAACTCAACGTCGCGCTTTGACTTGTTACCAAACCCAGGCAATGAAAATACTAAACTTTTACATTTCCTAGAGTGGAAATCGAACCCACAACCTGTCGCGTTTACAGTCGCACGCTTGTGCCTCGACAGTTAGATGAGTAGCTTTTTTATCTAAATGGATAATGTTAGTTCCTGTAAATATTTGCTTAGCGGAGTGTCTACGAAATCGTTTAGTAATACCGTTCAATAACAAACACGTACAAGCTATTATGTAAATACAAAACATTGCGTTGGGCACTTCTCATATAAAAAATAGAAAAACGTGCCAAATAAAGCTACATACTGACAAATCGCCTCATATAATACTTGCAACTACTTTCATAACTTTAGCGCTTTCATCTTTGGCGATGTGTTATTTCATAATATATATGTGCTAGTTGACCCGTTGAAGCGTAAAATATGTGTTGCCTTAGCAACTTGTAGGACACTAAGTGTATGTCAAAGACTTTGTAGTTTTACTTATTTCAAATACAATATTTCAATTAAATTTTATATAAACTCTTATTTCCTCCAATATTCTCTCTTATTTCCTCTTATTTCCTCTTCTCTTCCGTGCACATAATTTCGCATAAATTCTGAAGAATTTGCTTCACGTATTAATATACATATTCAACATGTCATATGCTACTGAAAAAGTTGAACTACAATAGCTTATGGAGTCGGTACAAAGTTTCTCAATCGTAAGAATTTAGATACATAGTTAACTGCCACGTATTTTTTTTTTTTTTTTTTTTTTATGGATAACGGATGGCAAACGAGCAGAAGGACCACCTGATGGTAAGTGGATACCTTCGCCCATGAACATCTACAACACCAGAGATGTTGTAGATGCGTTGCCAACCTAGAGGATACAGATGGAAGAGGAGGACAATGTAGTATTCCGTTCTCGGAACCACCACATTTTGGGGAAAGGATGGGTGGGAATGGGAAAACCTGGCTTACATGCCATCGAACCGGAACACATCATAAGATATTTGGCGGTTCGTCTTTGACATGATAGTGGTCGCGAGCCAGACGGAGGACGAACCTCCTATAATTCTTTACTTATCTTTGTCGTGTACTTATTTAGATTTAGTTTATAAAGCAAAATAATCTGTTTATTGTATGCTCAAAAATATATCTCATACGTTTGCAATATAGAATCCTAAACTAAGATCAATATTTGAAATCACTTATAGGTAATAAATTTAAATTAATTCACTAAGTTTCGTTTTAGATTTAAATATAACTTACAACATGTTTTCAAGCAAATTTTTTTTACTGTATCTAGAATATTTTTTTTTTAACTTCACGCTGTAACCCACATATAGCAGGGTAGGCAGAGGGAACCAGAGAACTTAGTGTTAAGACACTTCATTCGCTTTAAAAAATTTCGTTCCCCACTTTCCGCCGAATTAAGGCATTGCGTGTTGAGTGGCGGAAATCAACGCCGCGCTTCGCCTTGTTACCATACCCAAAAAATGAAAATACTAAATTTTACATTTCCTGGAGTGGAAATCGAACCCACAACCTGTCGCGTTTACAGTCGCACGCTTGTTCCTAGAGTATTTTAATGAATGAAATGATGTTCTTACACAGGTCTAATGAGCGGAATGCTGGGCCGATGTTTTTTCAAGCACTGCTACAATCTCTTCGGTGAACTAATGGATGCCCTCGCTCTCTTAAACGGTGCAATCAACTTCGTACTCTACTGTTCTATGTCTAAGCAATTTAGAACTACATTCAGGCAAATCATGTTAAATAAATGTGCACCTACAGCCAGAGCAAGCTCTCACACCGAGTTGCAAACCACATATGTATGAAATAAGCTTAAAGGAGAGATATTCCTTTAAAAAACAAAGATATTAAAAAATATAGTGTGAATATACATTTGTTGGATCAAAGGAATTTGGCAGCTTTACTAGCTTTTATTTTATTATATAGATTGTACAAAAACAGTTTGAAGTTTGTTTTTATAATACTTGTCCGAGAAATAATCGTCGATTTCTATTTTTATCACAAAATATTTACTTTATTAAGCATGAAATTATTAAATATTGTGAATACAAAAGCTTTAATAACATGAGTATGCGTACTGCGTAGGTTCTATAAGCTTAAAGAAAATTATAAACTTATTATAACATAACGGCTACAGCCGGTATTGTTGTTGGGTGACTTGGAATATTGACTGATGGTTCATAGAATACGTAGGTGTGAGTGATATTATAAAAGTAAGTAGGCTTTAACAAAGAAAACATTTATTATTCATTGTAATTTTATTTAATATAACATTTAAATTTATAAATTATATGCATATATACCTGGCAATTGTACAAAAGGGGCTTTTGTCACGATTTTATTGAAGTGGTCTAATGGAATAATGTACGCATGAACATCCAAGACATTATTCATTCAATCATTGTTTTTATTACTTATATTTGTATATAAATTATAGACGAAGCCATCCTATATTAAACCTCAAAAAATACAAATACAAATACAAATACAAATATTCTTTATTGCACACAAATAAACAAATAACATAGAAGTAGTAATAGCGTACAATAAGGCGGCCTTATCGCTTAAAGCGATCTCTTCCAGGCAACCTTTGGATATTGGATTTGTATAAAGTAGTGGGAGGCGGTGCACTAATCAGGATATTTACATTAAAAAATTAAATATATGAAAAAATGAATAATGTTTAAATATTGTCATTTTAATTAAAATTTAGGTGAAATAAATTATATATGTATTTTATGTATGTTTATTTTGATATTAACTACACTTATAAATGTCTATGTTAAATCTTATTTGTAGTAGGCATGTACTTCATCTAGACGTTGAATTTGTACGTTACTATAATTAAATATATTTGTTCACAAGTTTAAATCTAATATATATATAAGTATTTTTATATATAAATACTTTCTGTATTTTTCTTTCTGTTCTTTTGTAACAAATTCTTACCATTAGTTGCCTAGTAACTGATTTGTTGTGAATTATACATTTTATTCTTGCGAATAAAATAAAAGATATAATAATAAAATAAAAGAAAAATAAAATAATAATAAAGTATTATTATTTTATTTATTATAAAAACTGACTATATTAAAGACAAGATACATGTACATTAATGCTATAAGAAAAGTGTGTCTATAACTATCCGTAACGTATCCATATCTTTTGTCAAAAAAGTTTTAAAATTAATTTAAGAAACTATACTGTCTAGTAACTTTAAGTGCTTATCCCAAATGTTGTAAGTTATATATGAACCTATAAGAAAATCTAAAGATAATTGCATCGGTATTTATATTTTTTGTTTATTTATTATGTAAATCTTTGTTTACAATGTTTTAAAGGACACCCAATTTGTCAAAGGTAGTTATTATGAGCGCAGGAGAGATTGCTAAGATGTTTTTATAATAGTAAGATTTTACTTGCTCCAATATAACACACAAAGACTATTTTCGATAATTTTTTATAGCCTCATTGAAGACTCGCTACTTCGCTTACGACTCTATATTTGACTTTCGTTATAGTTTCTATTTCTACCTTTCATATTAAATTGGGAAATCTTCTCCTAGTGCTTGAACTCTACATGCTACGTAGCGATACATTGTCTTTCAGTTATTGAGAACATAACGGAACAGTTTTATAATTATACACGATCTATGACGGTAATAACGTTTGTATATTCTTACTTTTTATTATTCCATTTGCAAATATACGAATTTTTTGTAATTTATTATATACTATAATATAAAGTTTTATGATGTCATTTCATTAGGCTTACGAAGTAACCGGTTTAAGAAGTTCTTAGAACAAATAGTAGATTAAAACTTTCAGAAATAAAGTTTTGAACAGGTGGTCGTTTCCATTTTACTTGGTTTCATTTATTATTACAAAAAATATGCAAAATATTAATTTTTATTATAATATATTTAGAACCAAGAAAAATCATAACTTCAAAATTGAATTCGGATTTTGCTTTTCCTTTCTTTAAAAGCTACTATAACCCCGAATACAACAGGATAGGCTGAGAGTTAGGCAGGGTGTAGAAACAAAGTGCGCCATAAACACACCTTTACTACCTTCTGGGTCCAAGATTGAGACATAATGAATAAGAAGCCCTACTCCGTGCTGTGCCATCAGAGTGGGAGCAAAAAATAATGTTAATATAATCTATTCTCTTAGTGGAGGTCAGCTTACTAAACCAACGCGTGTGGTGTCTCAATATAATTAAACTTACAAACAAATTCCTTTTTTTTTATTGATAACGGACGGCAAACGAGCAGAAGGACCACCTGATGGTAAGTTCGCCTCGCTCCATAGACATCAACAACACCAGAGATGCCAGATGCGCTGCCAACCTAGAGGATACTGATGGAAAGGGCAATGTAGTAGTCCACTCATCAGAAACCACCACATTTTGGGGGAAAGGATGGGTGGGAAAAGGGGAAAATCTGGTTACATGCCATCGAACCGAACACATCATAAGATATTTGGCGGTTCGTCTTTGACACATGATAGTGGTCGCGAGCGTCGGAGTGACGAAACCTCCCTACCACCAACAAAAAACCATTTAACAATAGTTAAAATAACAGACAATTTGTAACGGATGAAGTTATCAGTTGAAGCTGTGTAATAGTTTGACTACTTTGTCTATTCGGATTAAACGATTCCAGCTTTTGTACGGATTTCAGGCAACTTTAATATAACTTTGACACCTTTGTGGCTTTGTCGGTGCCGCATTTAACTAATATCGATTGTAAAGGAAGATAACATGTTTTTTGCATATCTTGAATTGTGTTGAAAATGTATGTGGTAGAACTTCGTGTGAAATTTAAAGATTTCATGGAAACAAAAAAAAAATATGACATATAATACAATTTAATGAATAATAAATACTATAAAATTTAAAACTTGTACATAACAACTTCAACATGGCATTCTACATGGCATTGTTAATATTGTGGTTTTTGTCCTTATATTAAAACAAAATACAATATCAGAAGTAAAATTCGTAAAATTTAATTCTTCAGTGTCAAAAGTAGTATTGTAGTAAGAGATCCCCACATGTTATTATAGACAATGGTGTCCTTTAAACCTAGCCTATCTGAGTCTATCTGTCAACAAGAACATATTGAACACTATTTGTTCCATTTTTTTGCCATCCGATTTGCTTGGAAATTGGCAGCAATGATGACAATACCATATTTCAATACATTTTCATACTATAAACCTGATGTCCCTATAGGACTAGGATATCGAGATAAAATTTTAAGCGGTATTTTTGGATAATTTCAGGATTATTTTTAACGTTATAATTTCTTTTAATTTAGAGTAATACTTTTATATATATATATATATATATATAGAGTTATATATATATATGGCATATATATATATATATATATATATTTTATTTCTTATACTATGTAATAAACAAGCAATTCATTATAACAAGCATTATCGTAATATTTTACAACAGCCGGGAAGTTTTAAGTAATTTCTTATTTATTATTTTATTTCATGAGTATTCAGAGGTCATTGTGGCCCAATAGGAGAGCGTCTGAATGCAAATGTAATTGGTTGTGGATTCGATTACCATACGGGTAAATTACGACATTTAATTCATTTCTCTGCTTTGTGGCAAAGCGTGGCGTTGAGTTCCGCCATTCAATACATATCACGAATTTGGGCGGTGAGCAACAAGCAGAGAGTCTTGACTATGTTACTATGTTCTCTCGGTCTATCTTGCTATACTGAATAAATCATGAAAAGCTACAGTCAATAAGTATTTCATGTTTTTTTTTCATGATTATTATTATAGAAGTAGTCCACCGAATATATTATATATTTGTTACTGCAACAATTTTTGTGAATTATCGGCTTCAGTTGTGTTAGTATTTACAATGTATGTAATATAAGTGATAATCTAATTAATCTTTTATTTATAAGGGCTTTACAGGATAAGTGTACAGATTGGTATTTAATAATGTGAAGGAAATTGTATAATATAATAAAGAGTACAATATCAAAAATATATTGAGTTTTTTGTACCTATATGATTGTTTTAATTTGTTATACTGTTTAAAAGTCCATCGTGGCGCAGTGGGACAGTATCTGACGACCACGATGGTTGGGGGTTCGATCGCCATCTGGGGTAAATAATTATATTTAAATTGCTGTTCACCGCCCATAACTTTGTTTGTGTGAACTATAAAATAAATCCCGTTTATTCTAATTCCCGTAGGAATACATAATCAAAAATTGTTTCTTTAATTTCAAATAACTTTTAACTTTAAAAATTAAAATGTTTAACTGCCATCCACCATTCAATGTCTTAAAACAAATCATCGGAGTATATATGAAAAAATATAAAACATGATACATTAATAAATAATATAAAACATAATGCATTTAGAAGAAAACTTTATTTGAGACTTCATTAAAATAGATTAAAATTATTTTAATTTCGAATCTAGGAAGTGACTGTTAATTTAATCCCTAGTAATTCCTTTAAAAATTATATTAACACACATTATTTATGTAGCCACCTCAATTTTCATCCAAAGTAGTTGTTGTGTGTTGTCACGAGCAGGTTGCTTAGACGAAGGTCAGAAATTTTAATAAGACCATAAAATTTCATTCATTTGGAAGTAAATTTAATATAGATTTTCTTGTAGAATTTATTTATAGAGAAAAAGCAGCTTAACGCTTTATTCCGCATTATTCAGAATAAACGAAATTAATTATATAGTAAAGTACTTAGTAAGAACCTGGTGTCAAGATACTATGAGTCATGGTGATTCGAGCTGTTGCGGAACTCAATCCCGCGCTTTGTCTTACGAGAGTGGAGAAATAAAAAAATAAAAAAATCATTCCGTCCAGTAACAATCGAACCGACAACCAATCGCGTTTATACGCTGTCCTATTGCTAATTCTCCTAACAGTGTAAATGTTAAAGTTCGCGAGGAAGAATGCCTTATCACTCTTTCACGCAAAAACTATTATACAGATCTACACAAAACTTTACAGAAATACAGTACTACAATACATGACAAACAAAGATTTTGTGTAATATGGCCATAATATAACGATAAGTAACAAGCTTAACTATATTTTCAAGAGATACAAAATTATTTGTAAATATTATTAAGTTATTAATAAGGGATAACCTTCTTTAAAGCAATAAATAAGGACAAGAACAGGGACGTTGAAAATAGGTCACTAAGGTCGATAAATAATCGAATATGAGAATGATAAAATCCCTGACACTGTTTTATGTAGATTCACTTACTGTTGTGGACAATAAGCTTTTAGCTACTTTCATTATGCGAATGGGGATCCTGAGGCTCTTTATGATCTCTTTATATGACTAAGACGACCCTAACTTGAGTATAAAGATGTTTAGATGTATATTTTCCATGAATAATAATACATATTTTTGCTTATATACGCATTATGAGTTAATATTATAGGAACGTTTTTTTAGAATTGTGTTTTGTTAATGGTAATGTTTACCATAGTTAAGAGTGGATTTACAGGTTTTTTCTGAATAGTATTTGGTTGTTATATTTTAATAGAGATACAATACGTGATGAGCTTATATTATAGTAACTTACAAATGAATTTTCTGGTCTTAAATATTTTTTTCTAGGTCGGCTGTACATTTAACCACCACCATCAGGTAACCACTTACCATCAATTATCGGTCCTTCAGCTCGTTTATTATCCATAAAAAAAAGGAACCGGAACAGTGTCGTTATGTGTATATATATTGAAATTAGTGGTTCTAGAAAAAGAGAAATTTGGGATTGAGTCCGGTATTATCCAACGTAAGGTACAGCTACATAACATAACATAAATTTGAAAGTATGTGTTGATTTTTTTATAAACATTTGTTTTTATTTTTAACTGGATATTTTTATACAATTCACATAATAATAAATTTAATTTATTTCGTTATCTAAGTTTGTGAGAGTTTTTTTAATTAAAAGAATACTGCAAAACTCCTTGAAGTACATAAGTTTGTTCTAAAATGGTAGATATCGTATAGAAACTAAATATAGGATAACAATTAATTATTGGCATTTATCTTTTAAACTTATTACCAGAGGCATCTGGATAATTATTTTGATAAATTAGGAAGATGTCCAGTTCAGAAATTTATTGAGTGAATTCTAACTTTAAGCCAAACACCCGGGTCAAATTCTGTAAATACAAATTGAATTTCCCTATGAGACGGATTCATTACACGTACCTTTGTTGTAGAAATTGTGCCCAACTAACTTATCTGGTGGATGTGAAATTTACCGAAGTACCCAATAATATATTGGTACTAAGCAACTAAAAATTAATTAAAATACAATTTTATTAAAAAAATATATATTTTTGAGCTTCACACCTACCAGCACGTAGGCAAAGAGAACCTTAAAGCCTAGATTTCCGTTAACTCTCACTTTCTGTCGAAAAATAAATGCGACAGGTTGTGAGTTCGATTCTCACTCCGGAATGGAATTTTCATTTCCTGGGTTAAACAAAAACCTCGGCGATGAGTTTTCGCCACTTTCAGCACCACCAATGTCTCAATTCATGGAAAGGGGAGACAGGTGTCTTAACGCTTCCTTGCCTACCACCCTTTATGTGTAGCGTATATATATATATAATATATATATATATATATATATATATATATATATATATATATATATGATTTTTTTTTATGTTCTCTTTCTTTTGTACTGTTTAATGTAATTAACACTGGTGGATTTAAATAAATAAATATTTCGGCAAAAGAGCTGAATTTAGATAGAAATAAAGTTACGTATATATTGTTCACCCGAAATGACGTTGAGAAGTACATAGAAAATATTATCACGTATGTTCACGATTGGATTACGAAATGGCGGTGTAACAAATACAATACGAGAATTTCAAATCCGAGAAAGTATTATATAATGAATTCATATATGAAACCAAATTTTCATTTCATTTTTACATGTCTCTAGACTCTAAAGTTCTCTTTTGTAAGTTGCTGAGAGAAAGCTAACAAGCATTTCATATGTATCATTCATGGTAAGCAAAAATTGTAAATATACTTTCATCTTTGTCAGTTGAAAATAACTTGTTAAAAGTACAGTATTTTGTAGAATTATGGAGAGATAGATCTGTTAGGTTATTTTTTAATATATTTTTATAGAATTTTTATATTAATTTTTGTATTTAATTCCAAGATAATTATTTTAGCCCCTATATTTTCTAGTCTTCCAAAAATTCAAAATATAAAATTAAGTAGTATTATTACTTAAGACAGGAATTGTTCGAGACGTTTGTCGTTTTGGCGAATTCTACAAAAGTTTTTGTTAAGTGAAAACTGTAAAGCAGAAATTAGGTATTATAATTATATTTTATCCATAGTCTCTTTGTAAAGTTTTAGAGGTTAATTTCAAATGTAATTTCTAACAATGTTTAGTAGAATTTATTCCTAGTACAAAATTAAAGTTTTAATACCGCCGTTTGTTTACACCAAAATGGAACAACTAGAATTTAATGAAGCAATTATTGTATGAAGAATTGAAATAGAGGTCATTGCGGCGCAGTGAGACAGACTCTGGCTATAAACGCGATTGATCGTAGGTTCGATTCTTATTTGGGTGAGTTACATATAAATTATTAATAATAATTAATAGTCTCCGTTTTAGTACGACAAAGGACGGCAATGATTTCCGCCACTTAACGAAGAAATGAATGAAACGATGAAGCGTGATGCTGCAAACTACATATATGTATAAAAATATAAATTTCTTGTATAACTTATATATTATATAAGTTACTAAGATCACTTCATTGAAAAATGTACATTACATACAAACATAGCTTCACGCTGTATCCCGCATATAGCAGGATAGGCAGAGGGAAAGTAGTGTTAAGACACTCTGTTCCCCAATTGAAAAATATGTATAATAATTATGGAGAAATATGTATGTAAATTTGAAGGAAAGATTATACAAATATTCAAATCATTTTGAGTAATTATATTGATTCAGTTAATTTAGAAAAAAAATTGTGGCGCCATCTGTCGAAAATTGGTCGTATCCACTCAGAAACCTTCGTGGGTTCATGCATAACAACTTTGCTAAAGATCATCACATGATCAAATGCATGGTCACGATTCTATAAAGAACATACAGACAAACATTCTTTTTATATATATAAAGATAATTGAGTATTTCTCTAATATTTTATTTTTGATATTCTATTTTTGTTCATCAAAATATTAGTAGACTCAATTTGTATAACAAAAAGAAACCACTCTAAAGATATTAATAGCAATACATAAACATCCCTGAGACCGTTTTGGCGTCTATTAGCCTCGCTTTCCATCGGATATTTAAGTAAAACACGCTATACAAGGAAGGATTAGCATTTATTACTTTCTTTGTTTTAATTACAACTTATTTCCTTATAACTTTAGCGTCTACTTATTACTTATTTACGAGGCCATAGTGGCGCAGTGGCATAGCGCCTGACTGTAAAGCGATTATTGTGGGTTCAATCTTCAATTGGGGGAAAGGAGGAATATTTATATTACTTTTTCTTATTCCGAATTCTCGAATTCATGTGGAACTTGTCAAATGTGTCGTCTCTCCGTACACTACTGTGCGGTAAAAGGGGTGAAGTTTTCTATTTTTTTTATTAATACTTATTCCAATTTCTTTATGCAACTGCAGTACCTGAAGCTTAACAACAAGAAATAAGTAAAAAAAAGGGTTTTTTTTTATGTTTGATACTTTATATATAGATTGCTCAATTACAATACAAAGATACATTACAATTTAGGTATATCTTAAAAGTTAAGCCTCTATGAAAATATTTTTGGTTGATTTGTTAAACTTCTAAAAGAAACTTAACTGGACGCTTATTTTTTTCCTTTTTTGTGGTATTACAAAGGCGTTTGATTCATTCAGTCGTTCCCAAAATTAGTAATTTTCCAGGAAATTATTTATCGGTGTTTTGGCAAACAAATATAGTATCAACAATTTTACATTTTACATACAAATACTTTATAAAAGTCAAGTGGAATTTAATTGAAAAAAACGATCATATAGTAAGAACAATAAGTGAAATTACAATAGAGGCATTAAAAGTTCAAGAAAAAATAAAAATTTAATCATAAATAATTTCAAATTGTTACAGCAAAAATAGTTTCTTTATTTATATATTCACATACTTTTCTTCATGAAAAACAAGCATATGAAATATCTTACCATAATAACACGTAAAAGCTTTTAAGTGCAGCTGATTATGTCGCCACGCAAGTTGTTCTGGCTTGCTAGTATTATACCGCTTTGGATATATGCAGCGGTGCGGACTGAAAACATTCACGTCTGAATTGTTTACTATTAACGTAAGGAACATTAAATCGAAAACTGATGCTCTGGAATATATGGATGGTTATTTATTTAAGACTGTATCCCGAAACTTCGTAGGAATTTCGAGGAACCCTCTCCTACACTCCCCAAGAAACCGAGATATTTCAGCTCCTTATGGTTAGTAGTTTCGAATGAACGTTGTCTGTCAGTCACTTAGTAACAAAAGCGTTTTACATATATAGATAAAGCTTTTTAAACTATCTGAAAAAAATACAAGGTTCTGATTTAACATTAGTAAACTTTCTGACTATATATTATATTTATATCTTTAGGTATTTTAAAATATTTTTGAGCTTATCTCGCACGAAGGATAAGAAAAATATTTTGGAAACGTACAAAAACTCGAATTTGAGCATTTTGAAATCCGTTTAACAATTTTAATCAAAAGTATATATTATGATTAAGCTATCTCTTAAGCTAAATGTTATACGCTTGTCACAACTTATTTTAATTGTTAGTATCTCTATAGGGAGGGAGATTTTTACAAATTTCCGTTACCCAAAGATTATTTCTTATGATAATTATTTGGCAAAAGAAAATGCTATTTATAAAAAATATATATATTCGTATACTAATAAAAAAAATAATTTGAAACTAGCGTGGAAGAATTACAACGATCTGAAAAAGGAAATTCTTGGCTTGATAATGATACAATTTCCACACAGATTGTTCTAGCTGAGCATCATGTACGATAGGCATAGAAGTGATTTCCTCCACCGTTTAGAAGGCATTTTTCGTAGTTAATGTTACATCAAAAACAGGCTTAAGAGCAGTTACAAGACTATATTAACCAGTCTTACCACTACTAAGTCTTTACATAGGCACTTAGCAATACGTACATACAAGAAGTATAAGTAAGTCTTTAAAAGAACAAGAAACGAACACAAGAAAGAACATATTAAGTGAAACTATTTTAACCGGATTAATCGCGTATATTTTAGTATTCGAAAGTAATTTTTTGGAAACCCGACGTTTCGAACACTTTACAGTAGTCCGTGGTCACAGGTAGACTGACCGTGGTTACAGGTAGGTTAATCCGGTTAAAATAGCTTCATTTAAGTGTAATAATCGCGAAAATCAAAGAGCTCATTAAAGTGTGCTCATTAAAATGTGGTGGTTCCGATAGTGGACTACTACATTGTCCCCCCTTCCATCAGTATCCTCTAGGTTGGCAACGCATCTACAACATCTCCGGTGTTGTAGACGTCTATGGGCGAAGGTAACCACCAACCATCAGGTGGTCCTTCTGCTCATTTGCCGTCCGTTATCAATAAAAAAAAAAAAAAAAAAAAGTTATTAATGTTTTTTTTTAAATATTTTTCGTAAAAACGGCAACACCTATCTATATATTAATACGTGAAGGAAAACATTGGATCCTTTTATACGAAAACTCTGTGGACGGAGGAGAATGAAACTTGGTACACTTATAGTTTATATAGCGAAGGAGTGCACAATGATAATATCTCCTCAAAAGAATGCATAAAAATATATCATTAATAAAATAAATGCACACACTACCATAATTTGAAATGCATGTTTATATAAAGTGACATATACACTGATAGACAACGCGTTGTTAACGCTTCAACAGGAACTCTAGTAATTTTAAAACGACAATAAAACGTTGCTTCAATAACCTTGATTTAAAAAGATATGGTTTTCTATTTATAGAATAAAGTGCTCTATAAAATTCAATTGAAAAATAGAACGTGTTAGTTTTTTTGGCACTCACTTTTAGTACTAAACAATTTACTGGAATATATTTGGTACCGATATAAATATCAATGAGTAGGTAGTTTGACTAATTTTAGTTCGAAGGCATGTTAGCCAGGTTTTCCCCAATCCCACCACATCCTTTCACCTGACACTGAGACACACGGACACTCGACACTCGGACACTCGACACTCGACACTTGGACACTCGACACTCGACACTTGGACACTCGGACACTCGGATATTCACTCACTCACACACACACACACACCCACACACATATAGTTTGTCAAGTAGAGCTTAATACTTTGTCTTTAAGGAGTTATATACAGTTAGACGGCCGAAAAAAGCGAAATTTCCAGAATTTTTTTTGAGAAACCTTTTAAATTTATTGATCTAAATATTTGAACATTTTTATGGTATCTATCTTATGCTTCCAACCGCTCTGAGTTTGTGTGTAACTTCGAAAATATTCACCGGAACGATATAATTTTTTTTGTGTGTATTCTTTAACATTAAGAAAATAAAATTTAAAAAATATATATATACATTAAGAAAATAAAATCCATTGTTGAAAATTCTAACTGTATATAACCCCTTAAGATATGGGACTATTTCAAGCAATGCCACGATGACAAAAATCTGTCTAGCTTCCCGGATCTTCCTCAGTATTCTTGGTAACAGTAAAAAGTGCAGAATACATTTTTTTTCAAAAAGGTATCAATAATTTAATTTCACTATATTTAAGATTTTTTTTAATTTATGATGATTAAATTTTAAATTTATATTTTTATTTTATTTGAATTGCCTTTTATAGGTACAAAATCTTAATATTCCTTGCTATTTGAATAGCTCATAAACTAAGCAAATATTTTCTTAGCATTCTTAGAAAGTATCAGGGTGGTATTTAAAAAAAAGAATAATAGACAAAGTAGACTAGGGACAAGCGTGGCAATTAATATATTTTCAGTTTTTTTATTTTGCACCTGTTAATATATATATATATATATATATATATATATATATATATATATATATAGGGTATGTATGTATATACATATATGTATGTCTATAGTATATATGTTTATTTGTATATATTTATGTATATCATATATAAATATATATATAGATGTCTATGCGTCTCTGATAGTATAATTTTTTTTTGTTTTTAATTGCGCTGAATCTCAATCCCGCTACTTGTTACGCTTCCACCTCCACAGGTTCACTGGAAGAGATCTCTTCTAGAGATAAGTCCACCTTTGTCGACATCCAATACTATTGTCTTTCATTTTTTGTAAAGAATATTATTATAATATTTTGTATATATAATATAATATTTCGTACAATTTCGTGTTTTGGTTTAGCCCGTAAAATTTATGAGTTAAGTGAAGATAATGGTAAATAATCGCTGTCATCAATCATTCTATAGAGCGGGTTCAATCGGGTTTAAATACAACTCTATATCAATAACTAAACTGTGCCTGCTATTCATGCATTATTAGTTTTCGTTCATTACGGTATTGATACAAGCAATACTGTTTGCTTACTAAATATATACGCTATTAGTATTATTCAGTTCTGTACGTAAGGCGCTTCGACTGTATTAGTTGAGCAAAAATAAATAAAGTAGAGAGATTGGTAAAAAAATGAAATTGCACAGTAATAAATTGTATGTCAAAAAAAGCCTTGTAACAATACAGTAACCTTGTGTAACAAAACAAACGTATATTTACAATGTATATATAACTGTAGGCTAGTAATGAATAATATTTTTCAAAGGTTCTATAATTTAATAGTTATCCACTACAATAATTAAGAAACATCGGCGTAGTTCCATATACTGTCTTTGTAATATTATTTTTACTATTTAAAAAATGTCATGAGTGTGATCAATTATTTGGGAATAGAGTCACAACAAATGTACATACATACATGAAGTAGAACTAAGCTTAAACCTGGACGGTAGGTGATATCATCTGCATATATAATAATCTTTCTCTGCATACAATGATAAAGGAACAAAGCTCACACACAGGGGAATGGTGTATGAAATACGTGTATCATTTTGAATAAAACAAATCATTGCATTTGGTTGAATTCGTACTAATGTTACTCTATTGTTTTAGGTGCTCTATAACCTCAATTTAAGGTACAAATGAGGCATGTGCAAGTTAAAATATTATCACATAATAGCAAATATTAATAATAATTAATATTTAGTATTTTCATTTCCTCACTCTGGTAACAAAGCAAAGCGCGGCGTTGGGTTTCGCCACTCAGCACGCAATGCCTCAATTCTGCGGAAAGTGGAGAACGGAAATCTTAAGAGAACGGAGTCTCTTAACACTAGGTTCTATGGTTCCCTCTGCCTACCCTGCTATATGAACCCTCATATAGCAGGGTAGGCAGAGGGAATCATAGTTACAGCGTGAAGCTATAACACCGCATATATGTATTTATCTGACATACCCACTCATTTCACACACAAAAAATATACATAAATCTACAAAAATATATTTTCTTATTTGTAATATTTTGTCTAAGTCGTTCAAGCGCACATGTTTATTTGGCAAAGTTAAAACATTTCCCCCTGATAAAAGCTTTAGTACTACTGAATTGGCTGACTGACGTCATGTGATGGGAAACATATCGCCACGGATTAAAATACTATGGGACATAGACGTCATTACTATGCTAAACAAAAATGGTACACATATATCTTTCTTATCTTCATATGTTTTAATAGATAGCAATATATTTGGATGTTTTTATGTTTGAATTTTACTAAGTTATATACTAAAACGTGAAGTTCATACTTTGAATACATTTTTACGAAAATTATATAGAGTAAAATTATGTATGAGATTTGTCATAGTAAACTTTTATGGAGATAGAGTGCAGAACACTAATATTTTTTCAAATAATAAATTTCCTATAGTTCTTTTTCAACAGAATAGTCAGAGAAATTAGTGTCTGCGTTTTCTTTTTCCCGAATTGCATGTTAAGTGGACCCAACATCACACTTTGTCATGTCAAAGTAGAGAAATGAAAATTATTTAAATGTAATAATTCCCCTGATTGAGGATTGAACCCAAGATCGATTGCGTTAACAGTCAGACACTGTCCCACTGCGCTATGATGGCCTTTTAAAAATAATTTTTATTTTACCAAAAAATCATGGCAAGAATACACAGTAATAATTCAACTTATTTTCACTTTCGATTTAGCTGCTATAGCAATCTTCTATGTACTTATACTTTATTTCAAATATATAAATTACACAATACACGTGTCGAATGCATATTTCAACTACGGCAATATTCTCGCTGTCTGTGGTTGTCACTTAATAATATGCTCAATGTTATAGTAAGTTTTAAAGCATGTAGAACTAAAGAGCAATATGCAATTTAATAAACGTTAATGGCTATTTAACTTGACTTTTTAATCGACTTCGAAATAAGAACAAACAAACAAACAAATATTCTTTATTGCACAAACAAACAAACAAATAACATAGAAGTACTCGTAGTAATAGCGTACAATAAGGCGGCCTTATCGCTTAAAGCGATCTCTTCCAGGCAACCTTTGGATATAGGATTTGTATAAAGTAGTGGAAGGAAGTAGTAGTAGTAGTAGTGGTAGAAGGAGGTTTTCTAATTTCTGTCTGTATTTTTTATGTATGTTACTGTATAACATTTTACTGGGTGAATCAATTTTTATGATTCTTTTTTTATTAGATAGCTAATGCTTCTGATGTGGCTTTTAACATGAACTATAGTTTTTGAGCTATTTGTAATAACTTTACTTTTTCGATCTTCTTTTTTATTAGTCTAAATTACATAAATACACGTGATAATTGTTTGTTTGGTGGTAGGAGGTTCGTCCTCCGTCTGGCTCGCGACTACTATCATGTCAAAGACGAACCGCCAAATATCTTATGATGTGTTCCGGTTCGATGGCATGTAAGCCAGGTTTTCCCATTCCCACCCGTCCTTTCCCCAAAATGTGGTGGTTCCGAGAACGGAATACTACATTGTCCTCCTCTTCCATCTGTATCCTCTAGGTTGGCAACGCATCTACAACATCTCTGGTGTTGTAGATGTTCATGGGCGAAGGTATCCACTTACCATCAGGTGGTCCTTCTGCTCGTTTGCCATCCGTTATCCATAAAAAAAAATATATATTATTAGCTGAGATAATGTGGTCACGTCTTGTGCATGTAACAACAGATTGATCAAGTTGCTTAAAGCTATCTTTGACTCTGAAGTTGCACAGCAAAAGCGAAGGTGGTATTAACAATGTGAACCTGAGCCAATCTGTCGTTTTCAAACGTAACCACTTGACTTAGAATGATCCGACCCAGTGGGAAGATCAAGTATGTCTTAAACAGGAATGACGACAAAAGGGAAATAAATAGGTTTTTGAAGGGTCGGCAAAGCGTAAGTGATGCCCCTGGTGTTGCAAGCGTCCATAGGCCACGGTAACCACTTACCATCAGGTGGGCCGTGTGCCTTGTTGCCACCGTCGTGGTATAAAAAAAAAAAAAAAAAAACAACAGCACCTACTGTACGCCAGATATGTTGTGTGCAAAAATTAGTTTGGTTAGCCCATCGAAATCGAATTTGGATTAACCGTAATTATTATGGAGCAGTAGCAGTATTATAAAGGTAAAACTGTTAATATATTTTTTTCTCTGAATTAGACTGGGAATTGAACCCAGAACAATCGTATGTACAGTAGACAATCTCCTTCTATGCCACGTCGGAGTATTTATAAAAAACAATATCATATAATAGTATTTGCTTGTTATTGCGGCACGTGATAATTGGCAATATTCCAACAAAAAGCTCATATTGAACAAAATAAATATTGTTTATTTAGCTAAACTGTACAGAATATGGTAGACACTATCTTACGTTAATACCCCAATGCTATAATTTAACCGATTTTTTGTATGTTTTTTTTTTTTTATGGATAACTGATGGCAAACGAGCAGAAGGACCACCTGATGGTAAGTGGTTACCTTCGCCCATGAACATCTACAACACCAGAGGCATTGTAGATGCGTTGCCAACCTAGAGGATACAGATGGAAGGGGAGGACAATGTAGTAGTCCGCTATCGGAACCACTACATTTTGGGGAAAGGATGGGTGGGATAGGGGAAAACCTAGCTTACATGCCATCGAACCGGAACACATCATAAGATATTTGGCGGTTCGTCTTTGACATGATAGTGGTCGCGAGCCAGACGGAGGACGAACCTCCTACCACCAAAAATGTACGGGTTTTATTTATAATTTTCCACGCAGGTTACATTTTTTTGAATACAAATATTATATCGACAAAGAAATATTTTTTTTAATATCAAATATAAAATATTATTTTTTCAAATAGTATATTGCTATACTATGCCTTAATATAAAATGTCAATATAGTCAATCCAAAAGGAAGTTAGCACCTACACAGAAAGTAGTTCTACTAAGAAGAGCCGGCGAGAAACTCAAGTTGCTCTTTTGAAATATATTTTTTCAATAAGTTTATTGAAAAATTGTTAGTTTCATGCTTTAGGTTAACAAAAATATTGACGAATTTTGTATGAAACTTCGTTCACTTGGGTAGAAAAATAATACACATATAGGCTTTCGTTTTGCTTATTATGAGTAAGAGAAATTAAAAAATATTATCTTAAGATCATTTATAAAATATCTTCAATCTTAAAGCGTAACAATAAAATATGGTATAAAACTTTTAAATACGAAGTTTTTCACAGTACATTGTATTCTACGCATAAAGCCATACATTTAGTTAAAACTATATTTAATTCGATTTTATTTCTATCAAATAAAATACTACACAATAAATTTCAAAGTTCTATTGATTAAAATAAATGACGCATTAAAAAGCTATCAAAAAACGATTTCAGTACAATAAGTTTAACAGTATTCATTAATTAAATTGTTCTAGCATCAATTGATCAAGCGTTTAACGTTAGAAATTGCTTATTCAATAAATAAAGCGCAAATAACTAAACTGGGAGTTTCATGTTATAAAACTTGTCTAGTGACTTCAGTGTAACATGCATCCGCCCTACTATGACATCCGGCCACTTTCAAAGAGCAGGGCGCTTTTGTTCGCTATTATTACCTTTTATCTCTACTAATATAATAAATGTGAATTTTGTTATTATAAAATTCTATTTTAATGTAGATTAGACATTAAATTTTCATTATATAATAAAATAGTAAAAAAGTATGTCGGTTTATGAAATATATAGTCGAAAAAATACTTTTAGTGAGATGTGATAGTGATGAAATATAGATCTGCTATTGTTAAAATATTGGTATTTTTGTCAGTTTCCACACGATAATATATGGAAACTCATGACGGACTTTTTTTTATTTTGGGCAGCTTTTTCCTCTGGGCGTGGGATTTTAGACCTAAAAAAATAAGGAAATACCGCCTCAGAGGCGGTTTAGCGTGATAAGAATTTTCAGTTGCTCTTTAAACATGATTAAAATGTCCGCCACATTTTCTTCTGCCACATTCTCGCTTTCGCAAAAGTCGTTGTGTATGGCAAAACATCTAATGTGGAGCTATAAGAAACAAGATATACCGTCTTAACAAAAAATATTTAACCTGTTTTTTTGTTGGCGTACAAACATCAAAGAGACTAGGGGCATTCTAATTATGTATATGGAAATGGTTTCTTAGCAACGTTGTTCATAGTAATGGACATTTTTTGATATATAATTTGGGGCCCAATTTTCGATGACAACGGTTGGAAAATTAAAATAGTATGGTAAGGGTCATAAAATCCAAACAAACCCGTCGGGTAGCATCTAGTATATCATAATTGATTTTATATTTTGAAATAAAGACAGTAAGAATCTGCTTCAATTAATGAACGTTGTATAACGTACAATGTTAGACATTGTATTTTAAATGGCGAGAGTATATAATAGAAACAACAAAACATTTTACTGTTTTATTTGGTGTGTACGAGAATGAAGTAAAATTTTGCATACATATCATGAATTATCTTAGGTAGCGAAGTTAGGGTATCATTTGGTTATTATATATTTACATACATAGCTTCACGTTGTTCCCACATATAGCAGTAAGGTAGGCAGAGGGAACCTAGTGTTAAAACACTTCGTTCCCCACTTTCCATCGAAGGCTGCTGAGTGGCGGAACTCAACGCCGCGCTTTGCTTTGTTACCAAACCCAGGAAATGAAAATCGGAATTGAAAGTGGGAATCGAACCCACAACCTGTCGCGTTTATAGTCGCTCGTTTGTGCCTCTGCGCCACGACAGCCATTGTATATTTTAAAATGAAAAAATAAATAAAGTTTATTTTTATAGGGCAAGGTCTACAAAAAGTAAGGACTAATTTTCAATACTACATTGTTATTATGTTAATATCATAATACAATATCAATGTGATGGCTGAAGAATCAGATACTTGAGAAATGGTTATATTTATGGCAATTCTTTTTTCCTGTTCTGGTTAAGTAAAGTGCGGCGTTGGGTTACGCTATCCAACACCTCCTTACACGACGCAAATATATTTATATTAAAAAAAAAACAGTTTTTAGTGTATTTATATATAGGCTTACGTTATTATTATATTACGTCATTACAAAATTTTTTTACAATTATTCCATTAATTTCACGTTTTAATATATTTTTTTTATTTTCACCAATATTTACTTTTCTTATATTTGAAATAAGTATGAATGAACTCATGTAACGTTTTGCTTATTGTATTGTGTTGTTAAACGGAGCTTGTGGAGAAGCCATAAACGAAAGAAAGAAAGCTAAAGTATGTATGATTTATTTTTTAATATTGAGTTATTCTATTCTTTACTTAGGTACCTGTGAGAATTTTTGTTGAGATTTTTTTGCTAAAATACTATACTACTGCTATAATATTAGTTTATTTAAAGTACTAAAATGTGAATGATGTGAGAATCTGTTTGGTGGTAGGAGGTTCGTCCTCCGTCTGGCTCGCGACCACTATCATGTCAAAGACGAACCGCCAAATATCTTATGATGTGTTCCGGTTCGATGGCATGTAAGCCAGGTTTTCCCATTCCCACCCATTCTTTCCCAAAAATGTGGTGGTTCCGATAGCGGACTACTACATTATCCTCCCCTTCCGTCTCTATCCTCTAGGTTGGCAACGCATCTACAACATCTCTGGTGGTGTAGATGTTCATGGGCGAAGGTAACCACTTACCATCAGGTGGTCCTTCTGCTCGTTTGCCATCCGTTATCCATAAAAAAAAAAAAAAAACACAAAGTTAACAAACAGCTTAAAATTTGAAATTCAGTTACCGCGATTTCTGTGAATTTCATATTAATCTGAAGCTATGCATACACATGTTTGTGTTGAGATTTATAGATAAAGAAATTTTAATCGTGCAAGTTATTAAATAACCACGTTTAAACCTAGGTATTAGGTACTTGCTTTTAATAACATATTCTGAAGCATTGATACCAGTTATGTATAATTTAAACAGGTAATAATTTACATATAGCTTATGAACGGATTCCAAAAGCCGGTTCTGTACCACTTATACTATGTTTTTTTATATTTTTCTAAAATAATTATCTTTTCCTAAATGTATAAGGACCACTTAAAAATATATCAAAATTAATAAGCAAAAGCAGTCATCTTTCACCATTCACATATGACGTACTCTCGGAAATGGTAGAAGTGTAAAACAGACTTAATTATTACTAAATTCTCTCTACATATTCTGAGTCATTCGAGAGTTCTAAAAAAATACCAAAAAGAAAAAAATATATATATCAAATTTTAAACTCTTTTCTTAGTAGGAGTTCAATAATTTATTGCTCTTGTTTTTAAGTTATTCGAAGCTCAAGTTTTGCGAAAATTTCAAATACCAATTCATCAGTATAAAAAATACTATACTTTGGTAAATTGGAAAGTGATCACCTGTGTAAGCGAAGATTGTGAGTTATACATATATAAATAACATACATACATACGTAGCTTCACATAGAGGTAGGTAGAGGGAACCTAGTGTTAAGACACTCCGTTCCCCACTCTCTATCGAATTGAGGCATTGCGTGCTGAATGGCAAAGCAAGGCGTTGAGTTCCGCAACGCCGTGCTTTGCCTTGTTACCAAACCCAGAAAATGAAAATTTAACATTTCCTGGTGTGGGAATCGAACCCACAACCTGTCGCGTTTACAGTCGCACGCTTGTGCCTCTGCGCCACGACAGGGGTAAATAATAATAAATAATAAATAAATAAACATATTATTATATTATAATCAAATTTGGAAAAAAAGCCTCGCAAATTATAGCTGTGTTATTCTAAAGTACATATAAGCTATAGCTTTTTTTGTTTCACGTTATACTCCGCACATAGCAGATTAGGCAGAGGGAACTAGTGTTACGACACTCCGTTCTCTTTTAGCTTATCCTTTCCCAACTATATTATTATAAAAAAATATTTAAATCCGTTCTGGAGTTTTTGCATAAAGGACTAACATCTATCCATAAATCTTTACAATTTTTCAAGTTTGTTATATGAGTAGGATATATAAATCGACTGGTGTGAACCCGCAGGGTTATTTGAAAGCAATATTGAAGCACTTCTAAAGAATCTTCGCCTAGGGACGTATCTTGCTATTATGCATTAGATTTTGTCTGTAGTATAATTTACTCTGACCCTTCTTTTATTGCATTTTTTTTAATATACTCTATACCAATACTAGCTTTTCGCTCATGGTTTTGTTTTACTTGCTTGTATAAAATCGTTTACTATTTTTTTTATTAACTTCACGCATGTATGTACCCCGCACATAGCAAGGTAGGCAGAGGGAACTAGAGAATCTAGTGTCAAGATACTCCGTTCTCTTTTAACACTTCCGTTCCCACTTTTCCGCGTGATTGATCCATTGAGTGCTGAGTGGCGGAACTAAATACCGCGCTCAGCCCTGTTACCAGAGCGAGGAAATGAAAATATATTATTTATTATAATATATTATATAATTTTTTTTTCCTGGAGAGAGAATTGAATCCACAACCGGTCGCGTTTACAGTCGCACGCATGTGCCTCTGCGCCACGACAACGGTAAACTAAATTATAAATTAATTGATCAACAAAAATGTAATTGAACATTATGGTATATTCTCGTAAAATATTGATTTTTCTATATATTATTCACCGTTCTTAAGTGTAGAACTTAATTGGGAACGCTGACACAAAGTGTACCGTTGGGTTGTAAATTGATGTTTCACTAACTTGGCTCTCTCTGCTAAAACCGCAGAATACAGGAAGTGCAAAGACGAGTTTACTCGTCCTCTATGCAAGTAACTTCTAAAATATTCTATTCTTTAGAAGCTAGTAGATTTTATTAATAAGAAATTCAGTTCTTTAACTATGATATTAAATAAAAATCACTGCGCCAGTGTCACTTTTCTGGAGAATCAAAAAGTCAATTTTCAATATAAGAACCTCCTTTAAAGATTTTTGGGGTTTTCATTGATCAAAAAATGACCCCAATTTTTTTAAAAAAGCTATCGTATCGAATCGTTTACTCTTATCACGCAAGTAACTTCTCTGTTATATGTGTTTACTTTTCTCCGCACGTACCACCTCACCGCACAAAAGTGATTTGGACCGCTGTCCCATTGACCGCAAGCGTGAAAGGGCTAAATAAACATTGCAACAAAGAAATTCTATAAACATTGAACTTTGTGGGTGACCCTTTAATAAAAAATAGCTTTTGTGTCAATTTGTTTGCCCTTGAAATAAAAGGAGATAGTATAAAACTATTTACACATCTTTACATATCTATTAGCTCTACAAATATAGTAAGCTTTAATAAAACTTACTTACTTAGTTCTTAATAAGAACTTTTGCTATTATTAATTTTTATAAGTAAGCTAATATTTTACACTTATATTTGTATATAGAAATCCGTGAAAAAAAACTTACTTACTTTTAATATTGAAATTGTTTGTTTGTTTCGATTCCCACTCCACTAAATGAAATTTTTCATTTCCTGGGTTTGGTAACAAGGCAAAATCGCGGCGTTGAGTTCCGCCATTTAGCACGCAATGCCTCACCGGTTTCCGGTTTACCGGTTTACTGGTTTCCGGTGGAAAGTGGGGAACGGAGTGGCTTAACACTAGGTTCCCTCTGCCTACCCTGCTACATACAGGATACAGTGTGAAGTTATGTATGTATGTATGTTTGTATGAGAGCGTCGGTCAGCTTCTCAAGAAAGGCTCCATGGCTATTATGTCCACACATATTTTCTTATATGTTTTTTTTTTCATAATTTGGTCATTCATTCGGTTTTTATAAATTATTATATTTTATATTTTCGAAAGCAATGAAAATAGAAGAGGTTAGGAAAAAACATTTTTGTATATTTTTAAGCCATATTACTTTCTTTGTATATTTAGGTCACTAAAGCCATCAGATAAAAACAAATTATCTTTTACAGCAACATTAGGCGACATTAACAAAAAGCTTTACGTATTGTTAAATGAGTGCTCTTCAGTTCCTTAAGCTCTGGGTAGACCTCTCTTAATAGGATATGTTCAGTAAAATTTAGACTGAATTTTATTGAAGTGGTTAATAGTGGAAGCGTGACGTGGTTAAAGTTGTAGAACAATTGAGCTGTTGCAATACAAGGCTACAACTAGATAAATAGTTCTAAATTCCATACATAGTTTCTAAGTGCTTTGATACGTCCTTGTCCCATATTACTTTATTGACAGCTTAATCAACTTTATTAATAATAGGTGCCTTATTCCAAGCCTTGTCGCTTGTAAAATGAAATATTGGGTACATATAATTCGAGAAAATAGGTATCGGTTTCAGATGCTTTCATCTAGAAACGTTAACATTACTTGGATGTTTTGAATAAGTACGATTATATTATATTAGAAGATTCATGATTAATTTTACATATATCTCTTTTTCTCTTTGTAGGGCGGGCAGAAGCAATATAGGGAAAGATGATGAATTAGGAATACTTTTTGAATTATATCCCGAACTGAAACATATTATGTTAAATGGTGGAACTATACGTCGTATTTTATATTATTTCTAGCTAGAGTAGAAAAATAAAAAAAAACATCTCGTTGTACATATTATGCCCACAATAATAGTGTGAGCTCAAAAGGAAAAAGAAATGTAAGAATTACTACGATTGATGACTAGTAAAACAAGTGAAAAAATGCTGTGTTTTTATTAGAGCAAAGACTTTACAATATTTCTATGTCCAATTTGACACTTCTATTTCTGTAAGCACCATACGTAAAGAAGAATTTTTTCTACTGCATCATATCTCTTAAAATAGTTTTAATTACTAAATATATTACTCTATGAGACCATTGTGGTGTAGGACAGCGTCTGACTGCAAGCGCGATTTGGTATGTGTTCAATTCCCACTCGCGGGTACGATTATATTAAAATTATTTTCCTTTTTTTTCTGCTATAGTAAGACAAAGAATTTCGTTGAGATTTGATATTTATTAAGCAATGTCCCAAATCGGGCAGACTGTGGAGAACGGAGTGTCTTAACACTAGGTTCTCTATGATCATGCTACTATGCGAGATAAAGTGTAAGGTGGAAAAAAAAAACAATTACCATATACCAATTTGTTTAAAGTTAAAAGTTACATGCAAAAAGCTCTATGTAAAAACATTTCGCTAAAGGTCAATCTTACATGTTTCAGAGTAGGTTTATTGGGTCGCTTGGCGTCATTTCAGTATGAATTATATTAAAAAATTAACTTTATTTGTATGTAATGAGGTCAATCTGTATAATATGCTTTACTTAACAAGAGTTCATTAAAATTTATATATATTTTAAGCAAAAAGAAATGTCCAGACATTTTGTATCTGTTGTAGATGTATAAAGTTCGCAAAAGAAAAGTTATTAATGGTTGCGGAAAAACTCTGAAACGTTTTAATAATTTTATCATTCGAGAAAAATGTTTCCAAAATGTCAAAGTAGAGTCTATGTACAATAATTATTATATTGTTTTATTAGCATCCTTATTACAGCATAGATATTAAGGGTTTTTTTTTATTTATATAATTACCATTGAAACATTCTTGTACCTACCTAACGGAGAACGGAGCGCCAAACGCTACGGTCCCTGCATACTTCTTTCGCCTCGTCCACAGTCATTATCCTCTTCATGCATGTCCTCTGGGGTTCATCATGCTTTTTACGTGACCTTCCTCCAATATCATTGATACTGTGTTCTCGAAGGTCAACCGAGGTTTCCCCCTGTCTCTCTTACCGCTCACCCTTGCTTCATATATCTCTCTCACCATTCTTTCATCACTCATCCTCTCGACGTGCCCAAACCATCTGAGCACGTTCTTCTTCATTCTCACTATAACATTCTCGCTTATACCTGTCTTTCTACATTTTTGTAATAAAGCAAATAACATTGTATTTGCTTTATTACAAAATTGCATTGTTGTTTTTTTTTTTTATACCACGACGGTGGCAACAAGGCACACGGCCCACCTGATGGTAAGTGGTTACCGTGGCCCATGGACGCTTGCAACACCAGGGGCATCACTTACGCGTTGCCGACCCTAAATGAAGTAAGAAATTTATATATAAATTTTACTATTACAGGTAAGACCATCATTAAAAAATTAACGTCTAAACATCGACAATTTTATCACTGATTGAATGACGTACAAATTTTGAATCTAACCTCTAAATGAAAAGCAATAACTAGCTATAACATAAAGTAAATAAGTAATTCCACAAATATTACATATAAAAATAGACAAAGATACTTTTATTTTTTATTAGAGGCACCATATAAATCTGAATTCTTTAGTCATCTAGATAAATAACCGGACATATTTTTAAAATTGAACGTGGGTTGCATTATTATTAAATCTTGTATCAATTTGTATTCTTGATACGATATTTTTACGATATAATAATAATTTTATTATTTAATAAAGATTAGAACGCCTGTCGTGGTGCAGAGGCACAAGCGGCTGTAAATGCAACAGGTTGTGGGTTCGATTCCCACTCCAGGAAATGTAAAATTTAGTATTTTCATTTCTTGGGTTTGGTAACAAGGCCAAAGCGCGGCGTTGAGTTTCGCCACTCAACACGCAATGCCTCAATTCAGCGGTAAGTGGGGAACGGAATTGTTGAAAGAGAATGGAGAGTCTTAACACTAGGTTCTCTGGTTCTCTCTGCCTACCTATATGCGGGTTACAGCGTGAAGTTAAAAAAAGAAAATAATAATAAAGATTTTTGCATAAACGTTAATTTTTTGGCTTTAAAAGAAAGACTGAGAGAATCCGTGTGAGTAACTCAGTTCTTAACTTTTAGTATATTTAGAAACATTACGTGATAGATGGCAGAACCGTTTTATTTGATCAGACCGGGTAAACACCTACTCTATTAATTTACATACATTATATATGTATTGTATTCCCTCGAGTGAAGTTTAAACCTATATTCATAGTGTATAGATAAACAAATTTCGACTTGCTAGAGTTGTATATACTATGAGATATAAAACATTATAAATAAAAGTATAAAAATAGTATAATATTCTTTTCTTTATTTCATTGCTTCACGCTGTACCCCGCACATAGCAGGGTAGAGGGAACTAGAGAACCTAGTGTTAAGATACTCCGTTATAGTATGATCTGTATCCCACTTTCCGCCGAATGGAGACATTGCGTTCTGAGTGCCGGAACTTTACGCCACGCTTTGCCTTTTTACCAGAGTGAGGAGATGAAAATATTAAATAATATTTAGTATTTTGAAGAAACGAAAATACTAAATTTTTTTTTTTTATGGATAACGGATGGCAAACGAGCAGAAGGACCACCTGATGGTAAGTGGTTACCTTTGCCCATGAACATCTTCAACACTAGAGATGTTCTAGATGCGTTGCCAACTTAGAGGATACAGACGGAAGGGGAGGACAATGTAGTGGTCCGCTATCGGAACCACCACATTCTGGGGAAAGGATGGGGTGGGATAGGGGAAAACCTGGCTTACATGCCATCGAACCGGAACACATCATTAGATATTTGACGGTTCGTCTTTGACATGATAGTGGTCGCGAGCCAGACGGAGGATGAACCTCCTACCACCAAAAAAAACTAAATATTATTTAATATTTGCATTTCCTGGAGTGGGAATCGAACCCACAACCTGTCGCGTTTACAGTCGTACGCTTGTGCCTCCGCACCGCAACTGGCCTCATATTATAACATTCGAAGTATTTTTAATACGTATATAGGTATAAATAGTATATAGCAACAAAATTTCCATGTTTCTTATAACCCGTTATCCTGTCGAAAAATTAAAATTGAAATAATAATTTAAGCAACCACATTTTAGAAATGTTTTTATATCAAGCCGAAAATTTTCCAAGCGTACGTTTATTACGCCAAATATATACCTACTTATTATGAAAACAAACATTTACAAAATTTAAGTAAATATTTTATAAACGTATAATATCATAAATTAACCAACTTAACAATGTATAAATTACATACAATTTTTTTTTATTTTTAATATATTGTTCATTAAAACCGACGCATCCGAAAATGTCCTTAATAGTTTCATTGTGTTGTATGAGTTTCACAACTTAAATGTATAATATATTAAATTATTAATACTAGTGGACCCGGTGACGCGTTAATAACGCGTTGTCTCTAACAATATATGCAACTTTATATAAACATGGATGTCAAACTATGGTAGTGTGTGTAACATTTATTTAATTAATTTGATATACTTTTATTGCATTATTTAAAAAAATATGAGCATTCTGCACTCTTTCTCTATATAAACTATAATTGTGACAAATTTCATGCTCCTCCGTCCGCTTAATTTTCGTAAAAAGGGATACAAATTTTTTGCTCCACGTATTTATATATGGATTAAACCTATTTTTAAATTGATAAATATTACTAACAGTAAATATATCAGGATGTCTGTCTAATATCAGTTCAGTCGAAGTGAAAAATCAGCGGCAAGCCCAATATAATATCAGGCGCCTCAGTTGATCACGGACAGGCGGCGCGTGTGAAGGGCCCGTAGCGCCGTTACAAGTGATGTTTCAATGAATTATGCAGTAATAACATGAATGGATAATTTGCTATTGAAGTTCAACATGTAAGTGTAAATATTTATTATTACTATTTTATATATTATAAAATTATTTTTAATTAGTAAAAAGTTTCTTTGGAATTTGTTTATTATTTGAAAGAGCTTTATAAGTTTTTATTTTTTTTTATTACATCTATATTTTTTTTGTGAGAATAATTGTTTGCTTGGGTTATTTATAACTTTGATAGTTTTTTAAATTTGGTTATATATATATATATATATATATATATATATATACATATATAGCTTCTCGCATATAGCAGGATAGGGTGAGGGAACCTAGTGTGAAGATACTGCGTTCCCCACTTTCCGCCTAATTGAGGCATGGCAATATATAGATACATATATATATATAATTATTCCTCTTACACATTGAGTTACTGACAATCAACGTACAGCCAAATTAAAGCCCATAAGAAACATTACTGGTAGGAAGCAGTACTGCTCCGGAAGCAATAAGAGAGATTTTCCAGCATCTTTCGACCCGAGATCGCTATTATACACTTACCGTCTTAATGAATGCAAAGAAATAGTAATGAAAATAGTATATAAGCAAGGGATCGACAAGCAAGAAAGAAGCCTCCACCATACGAAGTTATTTACTATAATTTTGCTTTTTTTAACTTAACCCTGCCAAGTTACTATAATAATAATCATATTTTCAAAGAAATTTACTCTTCGAAAATTAATATTTTAAGTGTGAAGGAACCAATATGAGATTTTGGTAAACACTCATACTAAAAATTAAAATTAGTTAATTTCTTACAATTATAAATTTATGCGGATTTATTTCACTCAATAATAAAGGCCTTCGATCTGGCGAAAGTGTGGGGAATGGAGTGTCTTAACACCAGGTTATCAGGTTCCTATGCCTACCCTGCTATATACGTGAAGTTGTGGAATAAATGTTAGATTTACTTCATTGTTTCAAATATATTTGTATAAATATACGTATATTGGAGTTCAATCAAGTAAATCTAGCATATCATTGTGTGAATCTAAGGAACAGTAGTTCAATTGTTTACCACATTGCTCAAACTTCGAACGAAGGGTTGAATAAGTTAGAACAAAACCACAAAAGAAGAAGGTTTTTCACGATAAGTAGCATTTAGCCATTTCTGTAATAAAGTATTACTTTTTCTACATATGTTTTGTTGTTTAGGTTATTTGTAATGAAACGTCATGTTCATGTCAAACTATAAGTCACTTTACTTTTAAGATTTTATTTTTTGCCTGAAACTATATATCAAAGAACTGCACAAGGTGTAATCAATGCATCTATTATTTATTTCTAAATTTCCAGATGCTGTGTTCAGTGAACCAATGTTGCTTCCCGAATAGAAAGCAGTAGAGAATCGGGATACTTTGTTCTTTTATTTCTTCCGTTTGGACTTTAAGACGCAGCGGGTCTTAGTCCAAATGGATTGTTGACAGTCACGTTATTCAATAATATACAAAACTGCGCTTTGCCTTAATCAACCCAGTGCACTGCAAGATAAATATTTTTAGGCAGTATCCTTACTCATATAGTGGAAGGTCGGCAGAGGGAACTTGACAACCTAGTGTTAGGTACACCGTTCTCATAACATTTCATTACCCACTTCTTCTCAAATTAAGTAATGCTTATTGAGTGCATATTTGCATTTCCTGATTGGGAATCAGAGCCCACAACTTGTCGTGCTTTATGTCGCACGCTTGTGCTCTCTGTTACGACCGGCCCCCATTTTTTGTATATTAGTGTATCCCAATAGTACCAGACTATATATATTAAAACGATAATCTTAATTAAAACATTTATTTTTATATCAAAAGCTTTATTTTTTGTCTCATAAAACTTTTCCACAAGATAAAACGAATTAACTGTAAAGCTCTACAAGTATGTACTCAAACTGGTGGAATAGACCAGTGATAATTGGACATCATATTATGTGTATACTTATTTTCAAATATCTTAGTAATGATTTGTAGTAAATAGTATTTCAAATTTACATAGCGGTGGCTATTGTACTAAATATCTTTATTCAGCAACCGTTGGCCCTCATTATCGGACACAACACATCTCAGTTTTTTAAGCGGACGAGCGGGACGGATCAGTAAGACCAGAAGAGAATCACGTATTACCATATATACATATTTTTTGACAATACTCTTACATAATATCTAATAGAACTATCAACAAATATACAATTCCTTACGGGCATTTTCTTTGCCATGCCACAAAAATAAAGATCTTGAACATCTTACGAAGAACCATAATACAACCATTACATTGTCTCCCAGACACTTTTCGTGACGAATGCTAAACGATGTATGGATGTCTGGATCTGTAAGTGGAATAATATCCAAATTATGATCGGCTTCCCGCCTATTAAATAATCGCGTTGAGTTTTCCGCTGAACACCCTATAACTAATTTGAGTGGAAAGCAAAAGAACGAAGTCTCCTTTTGTGTAATAGGGCCCCGGGGTATTTATTTATTTTATTGTACACCACAAAATACATGACAGAAGTAAACAGAAAAAAAAAGAATTACTACAAATAGGAAATAAAAAATAAGGTACAAAAGGCGTATTATATAGTACCAATATGTTAATATTTTACATGAAAATTTATAATATGTAAACGAAAAAAATTATAATGTTTTTTCTATTATATTATATCTATAAATATTGGAATATAAAATTAATTTGTATTAAAATTTTCTTATCTCCAATATGATAGTAAAAGCAGCCTTTTACTTAATTAATACTAACTGTTAGAGAGTCAATTAGCGAGAGAGCCTAAATAGAAGCCCTCATTTTCATCCATATATTTTATATAAGTATATAAGCTTAGTTTATCTCGATCGAATTAATTTTGTAATCGGTTTTTTAGTCCTTTATTATTATTATTGTTACACACTAACATATGTTGTCCGTACTTTTCGTATCTTTAAATACATTTAATAAAATTACATTTCCATTACTTAAAAAAGTAAGTTTATAAATCATATAGATAATTTTAGTGTACTATATCTTTATAGATGAGTATATGCCAAAGTATATTTCTTGTAGTGTAAAAGTAATGGAAGCTTTCTGTGCTCTTGTGGCTATTTGGTGAAAGAATATGTTGAAAAGAGTCAATGTAGCGAAATTGGTTTATAGATCCCGTCAGAAGTATTTCTTGCTATGGAGATAGCATATTGGTATAATTCCTTTCTTTCTTGTTTTAAATTTTTCTTAGTGAATAGTGAACTTATATACGAACATTATTATTTTTATACTAATGTATCTCCTGTGAAAAGTGTTGATGAAAAAGAGGAATTTCTTTACTTCTCGCTCACTCATCATTGAATCCATACCGAAGTTCATAATTTGGTAAGTGCTCTTACCATATGTAATTGCAGAAATAGGAATTAAAATTGCTTTAGTTTATGACATTAACAATTATTGAGTAAAAACAAGCAATAGTATCAGTAAGTAAAAAGTATTAAAACATATAAAAACGAAACTTAGAAATAAAAACTGAAATACATTAATTCGGCTGTTTGATATCTTTAAATGATTTTTTTATGAGGTAATCAATCTTTATGATAAGTATCATTTTTTCATAATAGATTAACAAGCAGTAAAAGCGTTGAGTAGTCGCCACCAGTGCACGCATTAGTGCATTTCAGAATATGCAACATTATAATTGAAAGACAGAAATTGAAAGCGAACAGAGATCATTGCAGAAAGTGGGGAACGGAATTTTGTAAGAGAACGGAGTGTCTGCACACTCTAGTTTAAGGTTCCTGCCTCAAGCAGACAGGTGACTACAGTGAAGCTAAAATAAATCAACATGTGCTTTCTGCGCCAATTAGATATAGAAGCAATATTTCTTTAATTTGTTAAAAACAAAATAAACTGATTAAGAAAGCATGAAAAAATTGATCTACAGTCAGTGCAGGAATATCCAGCCCTGTTTTTGAATTAATACGTATGTTATACCTGAGTGCATTCCCACAGGCCGTATGATAGCGATACACCTCCAAGCAAGATAAGATATAATATTTTCTATGGAAACGATAGTAATTAAAAAGCGTCAGTAGTTTTTCTGCATATAGTTACAAATCTCAGTAGTTTAGAATATGTGAAAACAGGCCTACATTTATCTTCTCTGTATTATTATAAAATGAAGAAAAAGCCTTGCCCTTTCTTTGTTGAATTACGTAGACGGTAGCAAGAGAAATTTATAGCTAAGTAGCTGGTGGAGGGCAGAAGGAAAAAATCTTTTTTAAAATAATGCATAAAAATATATTAAATAAATGAAACAAATGTTAATGCAATACACCATAGCTTAATCCTAATCATATCTATGTTTCTATATAAAGTGATATTTACGTTATAGCAACGCGTAAAGTTAAACACATCAACGGGGAGACTAGTTTCCTTTAAAACTTAAGAGAGGTGATTAATAATCTTAGTTACGTCGTATTCCTGACACAGTATTGGGTTTTGCCCTGAAGCAGGAACGGCTGTGGTAAATTGAGGTAAAGTTAATTCATTAGATGACAAGAAGTGGATAAAAGAAGTAAAAGTTACTGTTAGATTTTCATTTAATGGTAATGATAGATTGGGTTTAGAAATATCGAGATAAATGATGAAGCTCTTAAAATTGTGTTAAAAAGCTAGCTATTGTACAGTTTTTTATAAAAGCTAATCATTAATCAATCCGCCCTACATTAAATGTTAACATTACATGTTCTAAGGTACAAGACATGCCAGGATTGATATATGTAAGAGTATGTGTACAATGAGTACAGAGTAAGTTTAATCATATCTGCAAAGCATTCACATGAACCCACTTAGGAAGCCGATAGCGCTAGAGTTAGAAAGCTGGTGGAACTATCATGAAGGACAGCTAGCTAGCTGGTAATACTTCTAGTCAGCTATTAAATATTCGGAATTATTCTTATTACTTATCATTTGCGTTAATACTAAGGAATGGTCTAGGAAGTTTAGACTTCAAGTATCAGAATTACTTTCGTTACATGAAATATAATAAATATGGATAATGTAAATTAGCATGAAAATAAAACTAACCGACAAGGATCATGCTACGAAAATATTGTATTATCATTAGATTCGGACATGTGCGCAAAATTTCTAACAAATTGGACGGCAAGGATGGGGTCAAAATAGCATTTTTACATTGATAAACAAGTTAACCTAATAAAAATGTGTTAAATTTTTTTTTTAGTCAGCTACAATATAGAGTACCATCATTTATATTTTTACGGAGTTCTATATAAAAGATGTGAATTTTTATGGTAATAAAAAATATTATTTAAATTCTACAATAATTTTACCTTTACTGCGGGTAAAATATGAAGAAAGATACTAATATACAAATTATACTTAAACAAAAAATAATATTTTTTGTTTGATCCTAATATAATATTACAGTAAATTCATAGCCATTCATCCAGTTTTACAGTCTCGTAATGAAAATTCATAATTTATTACCAAATTATTATAATTTTTCTCTTAAATTTTTAGTATAACTGTGAGCATGATGTAACTAATTGGGAATTCGAGAAATAGATTTGAAAACTTATATACAAAGTACAAATAAAAGGTCATCAATAGCTCAAAAGAGAATATATATCTGTAAAAGCTATGTAGTACACAGGTGGCACATTATTGTATGGTTCATGGAAACTTTTAAATGTTAGATTCGAGTACTTTGTAGTGAAAGTTTATACGGTATATACAGATATTATGTAATACAGTAGATTTAAAAAAAAACATTATTTAAAATAAACAGTTTCATAGTAATGAAATTCAAATTTAAAACTTCATTGGTATATATTTATCATTACAAAATGAAACAGTTAGTATCTGAGAGTTTATATATATATGTTAGTAGCATATACTAGAAAAAATATGTCAAAAGGTAAAATATATTCAACATGAAAGCTCAATGATAGCCTCTCACCTTTCATACCGATAGAACCTTTTTCAAAGGCGTCTTCACTACAATTTATGAGTAATCCATTAAGGACCGTCATGTTTATTATGACAGTTTAATTAATCACTAAGCACATTAACTATTTTATTTACATTGACACTTGACCTAAGACTGTATAAAGGGCACAATTTTTTTATATTATGAGTTTTTATATTAAGTACTTGTACATATTGGTCTTCTTCTGCCCATTATTTCATTATTTGGAGTTGGGTCTACTCACTCTTTTGCGGCAAGATAATTTCAGTTCAGAGAATTGAGTTTTTTTTTAAAATCCCGAAGGTCCTGTAAAACAATGATAACTGATTATTGATACATTATATTATTCGTGCTAGAGCTAGTCAGTTTAGTATTTTCATTTCCTCGCTCTGATAACAAAGCAAAGCGCGGCGTTGAGTTCCGCCACTCAACACGCAATGCCTCAATTTGCGAAAAGTGGGAAACACTAATGTTAAAAGAGAACGGAGTTTCTTTTGTTTTTCTTTGCGCTTTCTAATAATTCTTTTGTTATATGTTATAACTGGCTTGTTAGTAAATTTAATTATATATCACTAATATTGTATTTGAAGGGGCAAAGATGCTGGTAGCTGTGACACAGTTTATACTAGTACGGCTGCCAACGCTTACCTCTAGAAAAAAAGAAATTAAATAATATCTAATATACAAAAAGAATCTAGAGTTAATTTGTAACATGTACATTTTGTTAAAATAATCTTTTTATTTTTTATTATTTATTATTATTATTATTTAAACTAGGTTCCCTGGTTCCCTCTCCCTGCTATTTGCGACATAAAGCTATATATACTTCACAAGCTATAAAAAAAAGAAAAAAAAGAGCTATAGTCTGAGTTATAGCTCAAGTACTTACGTCACTATACTAGGTTTTCTGCCGTTTAAGTATTATAAAGTAAATAACATTTTTAATACTGTAGATATGACACTAAAAAGCTGTAACATTAAAGCTTTAGATAAGTGAAAAATCTGTTTTTATGTCCTCTTTAATGATATCATGGTCCACTTTAATTTCAGTAGAAAAACTTTGATCGTCCTTTTTCTTTTTATTACTACTTATGAAATTTCTGTCTTTTTCATTTGGGCGGTTTAATTAGACTTCATTGTTACTTTCTTCAATTTTACTAAATAAATATAATTTAGGAAGCTCAAGAGTTATATCTTTACTGTACTTTGAATATTTTTAAATAGCTACCTAAAACCTTTGAACTTTTTAAAGTTTACTAGTGGCCCCGGTGACGCGTTAACAACGCGTTGTCTATAGCAACGTATGTATATGTCAATTTATATAAACGCGATTGACAAACCATGGTAGTGTGTGTAACATTTATTTTATTAATTTAATATACTTTTTACGCATTATTAAAAAAAAAATAGCATTCTGCACTCTTTCTCTATATAAACTATTAGTGTGCCAAGTTTCATGCTCCTCCGTTCGCTTAATTTTCGTAAGAAGGTGTACAAAGCTTTTACTTCACGTATTTATATATAGATATTATACCTTCTTAATAGTAAGTATCATCATGTACACGTATAAAAATTATTATACCTAAAAAAAATTGTGGAATATTTACCATTATCGTTTCTACATAATCTATTTCTATATTGCCTTAAGCCTTGTTTTATTAGGTATAATAAAGCTTATAAAAATAATTATATTTTTTTTTTTCATAGACAGGTACAATGTAAACAAGAATATCTAAAATGTATATTTTTTTTTGCTTCACGCTGTATTTGGCACATAGCATGATATTCAGTTGGAACCAGAGAAGTGTATGTCTAGTGTTATAAATAAGACACTCTATTCTTTTTTAACATTTTCGTTCCCCACTTTCCGCCGAATTCGTGCTGAGTGGTGGAACTCAACGCAACGCTTCGACTTGTTACCAAAGCGAGGAAATGAAAATACTAAATATAATTTAATATTTTCATTTCCTGGCGTGGAAATCGAACCCACAACCTATCGCGCTTACGCTTCATACGCTTGTGCCTCTGCGTCACGACAGGCCTGATTAACGCCTAAATTTGTATGATCGTATCTGTAATGATATTTGAATTATTTTTTTATATATAACTAGGTTAGACATTTATATAATAAGTAGCACTATAAATATTCTTTAGTAAATAGATAATTGGGCCATTTTATTGACAAATATGAATCAATAAGCTACAACAAAGAAATAGAACGAAGGTTTCCTTTCTAATATTACTGTCATAAACCAACATTAAAATAATTCGTACATATTGAAGTTATCTTGTAATTGCCTAATAATTTTAGGTGACAAAATTTTGAAAGCAGCTAAGATAATTTAATAATTTTGTTTTTTTTTTTTATTAAAATTTGTATTTGCAAATATTGTATTCCTTGCTTATTTGCATTTTTAATTAATATTATTGAAAAATAAGGAGTACCTAAAGAACTCGTTGCTGACTGGAAAGGCAAACGAATAGAATCAAAAATCAATTCATTTGATATTCAAGAGTTGAAAAAAAATCGAAGGAAGGATTTCATTTGATGAAAAAGGATATTCCAATTGGCAGTTATTTAGCCTTTTGTAAACGTGATTCAAAGAAGCTATACAAGTATATAAGACTTATTCATTGGGTAATTTGAAATAGTATAAGAAAATAGTATTATGTTGTCCGTTTATTAGTTACTAGGGGCATTGTGGCACAGTGGGACATTGTCTGGCTGTAACGCGATGGTTTTTAAATTGGTCCTTCGAGGGAAGTTTGACAATGACATTGTTTTTTTTTAATCAAATTTAAATATAATTCTTATTGTAAATGTGGAAAATAACCTAGTAATTAATTACTTCACTTACCATTTTCCACTTGTTTTAGAGGCATTGTGTTGGTTTACGAAATCCAAGTTATCGCTTTACTAAAATGACCCATACAAATGTCTTAATATTATAATACTATGAGTTAGATTTCAAGTCACTACTGTAGCATTTAGTCAGCCTTCTACGGTCAGGAGTTTGGGTTGTACGTTGTCTATCAGTCTTAGTCCTTTGATTGCTACGGACGCACACGGACGAAACGGCGAGAGCCGTCGATGTAAACTGCAAGTACAAGCTGCATAGGCCGAGAGTATTCATCACTCAAAAGGTTAATAACAGAAGAATTTTAAATATATAGTAGATTAAATATAATGTACTATGCTAAAGTAATCCCAAAAAATAAATAAGTTTAAATTTTTTGTTATAATAAGTAAAAAAGTTAGAATTATCACTTAAAGATGGCTTCTCTTTGATACTCTGTGATTTCTTTTGTTCGAACACATTATACAAACGTTTCTACTTACTAACATAAATTATGAGAGCTTTTACTTTATAAGTAGGAGTATGTAAATTAATCTTTAATGATTTTTTTAATGGGCTTTACGCAGTGTTAAGGCAATCCACTCTCCACTCTCTGTCCGAAATCGAGACATTGTGTGTAGTTAGTAATGGAGCCGCGTTTTGTCTTACCAGAACGGAAAAATAAAATGAATTTAAATATAATCATCCCCCCGCGTGGAAATCGAACTCGCAATCAATTATTAACTTATCAAAAATTGTAATATTTTAACTATGTACATAACTACGCTACTTACTTAACACCTGTCGTGGCGCAGAGGCACAAGCGTGCGACTGTAACCGCGACAGGTTGTGGGTTCGATCCCACTCCTGGAAATGTTTCATTTCCTGGCTTTGGCAACTAGTCAAAGCGCGGCGTTGCGTTCCGCCACTCAGCACGCAATGCCACATCTTAGCAGAAAGTGGGGAACGGAGTGTCTTAACACTAGGTTCTCAGGTTCCCTCTGCCTACCCTGTTATATGCTGGATGCAGCGTGAAGCTAAAAAAAACATAACTACGATACGTGTAGAATTCTATTGTATATTTGACTCGAGACCCTCGAAAGGTGTGACCTTCATTAACAGATAGGACCACCTTCTTAGGAAGGGCCTTAGGTAAAGCACCTTAAATATCGTTCTTTTATGTAAAGTTAATTAATTGTTTGTTTATTTTATATTGGACGAATATATTTAATTCATGGATTATACAATACATCTACTTATAAATTAAGTGGGGAACGGAGTGTCCTAACACTAGGTTCTCAGGTTCTCTCTGCCTACCGTGCTATATGCGGAATACAGCGTGAAGTCTACTTAGAATTAACTGAGAATGGAAATACAATTATTTTTCCACTTAATCTTCATGAAGATTTATAATCTTAAGCTATGCAGTTATTAGCTTAATGGTTGTGGCTTAGCAGTCTGTTTTTATGATTCACTTAGTACCTATTATTAGTAGTACAGACACAGGAATTATTATGTTAGACATATGACTTAAAACGTAATGTTACAATGTCGGCCTTTCTTAAACTGTACAAAACCTTGACCAAACACCATTATTTTTTATATTTTAATAGGTATTACTAAAAATTGATAAATAAAATAAACCTTACTCGAAATACACTCAAAATTATATAAAAGATGATGCGAGATGAAGGGGGAGAAGGGGGAGGGGAGGTCAAGACGATAATCTATTCCTGAGACGCATTAGGTGGCTGCTTCAGAAGATGTCGTAGGCCGCAAAGTCGTCTCTTGCAGGACTTGAACCTTGCTTTGCGTCCGTTGAACTGACAATGTTACGTTAAAAAGCTTGCTTATACAAAAATTATTACAAATTATAATTTAATTATGAATAACACAAGCTACGCATTTATTTTAATAATATGTTATTCAATCAGTTGAATTCATTCTATTTAGATTAAAATTTTAATCATCAAAATTAATGAACATTTTATAAATTCTTGTTAAATGGAAAGGTAAATAATATTTGAATTCAAAAAGCTTGAATAACACATAAAATATAATGAAACCTCATTTATATATTATTATTTGTAGCACTATAGATATACGTACGTGTTAAAATCCGCCATTTATTACGCAATGTCTCGATTTCGTTCGTTCGTTTGTTCTCCCTAACAAACCTTTGGTATGCAGGTTAAAGCATAAAGTTGTTAAAGATATAATATATAATATATGTTATCTATTTTGATAATATGTAGTTCTACAAGAGAATAATTATGCACTAGCATTTGTCCGTCAGAAATTGCCTTAGACCTCAATGAACTTTTAACTTGCAAAGCTTTTCATAAAGTCACAACAAGAATAAAGTAAAATAAAACGAGGCATCTGTTGACGTATTTAGGTTACATAAATGTTATCATACGACAGCATACTTGTTTTCCAAGCACATTCGCTATGAAATATTCAAGCATTTTTCCTACAAAATTACCCGAAATTTCAATGTAAGGAGCGTTTAATATTCAAGTAACTTTTATAATCGTCTTTTTGCACATGTTCATATCAAAATATTAATAGAATTTTTAGAAATCTAGGGATTCAATAAGACCTTAATGATAGCTGTTAGGCTTGTTTTCATATAGTACTCGTTCATCATGTTGTACGCACATTGTACTGATATAAAATGACTTATATTAATAAAATACTTCATTTTGTTTCAGTATGTAGGTCATGCTCTGGTGTATTCATAAAAGGAAATAGACTAATTATTTATATTTTTTATAAAATATATGAGTTTCTCATATATTTCCAAAAGATATTCTTCTAAATAAATAGATTTTTATATCTTTGTAATATTATTTTATTAGCAACTATTGCATAATAATAACTAAAAGTAAGGCAATCGTCGCGCAGTGGGATAGCGTCTAACTGGAAACACGATAGTTGGCGGTCGATCTTCATTCAAGGAAATGGTTATATTTAATTTATCTTTTATTTCCCGTTCTGGCAAGAGCTGAGTTCAATATCTTAATTTAAACAGAAATTAGAGATCATAGACACATTAGATTCTTTTTCAACCCTGCTATGTGGAAAAAAGCAAGAAACTCAAAAATATATATTTTTTTAGCTTCACGCTGTTTTCCACATAAAGGAGGGTAGGCAGAGGGAACCTAAGGACCTTGTGGTCAGACACTCCGTTCTCTTTCACGTTTCCGTTCCCCACTTTCCGCCGAATTGAGGCCTAAAAAATATTTTAAGTAAAAATAAGTTATATGAATACTGTCGTAAGTTTTAGAACTACTAAAATCGTAAATTCTTATATCCTATACAAATCTAGTCTTTTATGTCAACCATTGGACTGTAATCCTGTCATGTATTATTTATTACGGTGTGCGATATATCAAAAGATCTATGCATAAATCAAAACTTTATTACTTATGCTTGAGTATAATCTTTTCGATTCATTTTCGTGTTTTTCATATACAAATCAAACATTTGCCACATATTTGAGTAACTGTGTACATGATTTTTTTTAATTGTATGTTATATACCTATGAATAAAAAAAAGCCCTTTGTTTAATTAAGTTTCTTGCTTCTAGTCCTACTCTGTCGTTTTTCGATTTGTCTTTTTTGTAGTATTTTACTGGTTTCTTTCTTTTTATACCTATGGTTAGTTATTAAATGGATTTACGTTTCATGGCATATTTATTGTGTTTTTTAAATAGAGTATAATTCAATATATACATATACGAAATAAATTTAAATTATATTTTCAGCTCAAATAAAAATATAATAAATTCGACGAAATTGGGAAACGGAGTGTCTTAACACTAGGTTCACTCTGCCTTTCTTTCTATATGCAGGATACAGCATGAAGCTATAGCGAAAAACCGAACATTAGAAATTTAAGTATACGAGTACAAACTCCGAACAATCGTTGTTCACGTAAATATTTTTCAAATGGGCCAACTCTCATAACGATCTCAACATAGTTTCAAACTTGCTTTTTGATCTACCGAGAGTTAAAGTGGAACTCGACTAAACTATTTAATTTAAAATTACATTTCACGCAGTCACCGAAGTCTCAGGTAATTTTATAAATTTGTTGTAAAAGAATGCATCTCGAAACTTCTTATTTTTGTTTTTTCATGACAATTGCAAATAATTGATAATAATTAATAAATCATATTATACAATAAGATATATAAGTCTTTCGCCTATTAATTTGGGCAAAGAATACAATATTAGCTGTAACGTAATTGACTTTGTATCACAAAAAACAATACAGGTGCAATTATGCGCAATATCTATATATTAATACGTAAAGCAAAAACTTTGTATCCCTTTTTATGTAAATTACAAGGAAGGAGGAGCATGAAACTTGGCATACTTATAGTGAGAGACAATATCTTTTTAAAATAATGCATAAAAATATATTAAATTATTGAAATAAATGTTACATATATAAAGTGATGTATGATGAGTTTGTATAAAGTGACATATATGTTGCTAAGCAACGCGTTGTTAACGCGTCAACAGGGGACCCTAGTAAACCAAATTAATCAATTATATACTTATTATGTCTTATCACAAATCAAAAATGAAAGTAATTATTGAATTTTTCTTAATTTTTCCTTTATGAAATATTTTTCCAGATTCTTTTTGATCATTTCGCATTATATTCATAAGTCTATATAATTCTTCGCGCTATCAACTTGTGATATTATATTTTATGAATCGTTGATTTGGAAAATTAACGTACCTTATTTAAGTCAAATTTTACTAAAATGGTTTTTTTTGTTATGAAAAGCTATACTTTCAGTTTAATTAATAAAGTTCAGTTTACTCTGTTGTATATATTTTTTATTTAATATTTATATATAGATACATATACTGGTCATTTCTTTTATTTTCTTTTGAACTATATACCAAATTGTCCACATAATTTAAACCATTTTTTGATTAACTATGCTGTGATTCATCTTTTAACAGGCGTTTGATATAGTAGCGCTGTTTACTGTCTACCGTCAAAACCATCAACGAATCCCCAGTTGGCCAAAGAAACGTACAGAAGTAACTCGTTGGCTGACTGAATTTAACTGAACATCTTTTTCTAGTCTTTTCTTACATTAGAATTAGCTAATATTATCATTTCTATTAACATTTTTATAATTGAGATTAGGTTTCTCAATTAGATAATTTCAATTAACTTTTTATTCAAATTGAACTTTAAAATAAAAAAATTTAAAGAGCAATGGCTGACACTTGATTTTAAATCAACTGTATGCTTGCCTATTTTATTTTCATGACATTTTATCGTCTCTCAACTCCATCTGTTTGCGCGGTCCTATCATGAGACTTTTGCACACCAATTTTGTCGATCAGGCTTAATAGTAGCGTTGTCCTTAAAATCAGTAATAATTGGCAATATTGTTGCAAGACCAAGTGTTAGGTCCTATACGCAAATCACACGAGTATACAGAGGAATTAATAGTGTAGGCAGTGCTTGGTGTTCCAATGACATGTAAATTTATTTTATTTTGACACATTCCTGAGAGTTCTATTTTAATATTGAATTAAAATACATAAAATTATATCGAAGAAGGAATCTTCATCTTTTTCGTAATTGTAAAATAGTCTTTTTGTTCTTGTTATTCTTTTTCAGGTTTGGAAAAAACTTGCGGATATTATGAAAGATAAAACTTTTTGATTTTTTATCTTCGAATTTTAGTAGAAAAAGTTTAAAGCCAATTTTTATAGATATATCCATTATCTGAGCTATTTTTATTATAAATCGTACTTTTTGAAACATTTGCATAAAAATCCTAGATTATACATCTTAACTTAGATTTTTTGTTCTGATCTAGGATCCATGGTGACTTTCTAGATTTTATAATGGTGCTTCTTACACAAGTATCAATTTTTAGCTCTATATGAATTATGATAGAACAGTACAGAACAGTAATAAGGTACCTATTTCTTAGCCTGATAGCATGCTAATCATGAAATTTCTCAAAAAAAAATTTAGGCATAGCTTAAACCAATCTCTGTTGGATACCAAGTTCGGTGTCCGTAGCTCTAATAGTCTCGAGAAGATAGCGTTCGAAGTTTTATTGAGTTGACCTGTAAAGAGTTGCTTCGTTAAGTTCAAAACAATGTAAAAAAAATAAAGCATGTTATGTACAGGCATATATTTAGTACTTATTATACGTAGTTTCAGGATTAGTGCTTAATATTTTCACTTTTATATTGTATCATATAAATATGTCCATATTTGTAAAGATAAACTTATAAGGCGTGATTGGTTCAAACCCTGAGGGGATTTTTATATTTATAATTTGTTTTTCAATGGCTTCTACTTACATACCGAAGCATGAACGGAACGATATGTAAAAATAAATAAGAATTTAATACAATTTCTAAAACTAAAATTTCCGAAACTTGTTGCAGGAATCTCAGGAATCATCCCCATACATTCAAAGTGACTTATATATGAAATATATGCTACAGAGCGCAAAATGGCCTTTGAAGAAAATGGCACGTCAAATATAACACAGACGTTATCAAATTTATTCGAAGAAATGCTTCTAGCTACTGAGGACTCAAATGAGAACAAGAGTGTGGATTTGTCTAAATTTTTGACGGCTTTAAAGGAGAAATCTACTAAAAGTACTCACGATGCAATAGATTTCGGCACTTTAGTTAAGCTGGTCGATGGTTGGCGCTCTAAGCTTAATCTAACTAAACCTACCGAAGCGACATGTAACTATTGTGACGGCAACATCCGCGACGTTATTCTGGCGTACAACAGTATACACGGATATGTCAGCTTAATTGTAAGTTAATAGAACTATCAATTATTGTATTCATTTATATTGCTTTTGCTATATTGCTTTTTGTCACAGAAAAAATAACAGATAACAATTTGTTGTAGTTTCGTACTTTATTTTGTTTTTGTCTATTTTGAAATTGAAATAGCCTTAGCTATTTATGATTACAATATGCTTGTGAAATATACCTAGACAATTATTTATATATTCTGAATATATTACATTCATATATTACATATATTACATGAATATATATTATTTTTTGAATTCAAATACACTTCTAAAGATCGTATGTTACATTATATCAATTGAGTATATAAAATTCATATCATCATTCATGTCATTGAAATAAAGTGTATTCAAATATACTAATGAATAAATTAGTAAGTAAATTTAAATTTAAAATTGTTTCTAGATCCGGTAAAACAAAATGCAGTTTTAGGCTACTATCACCTAGAGCATAGATGTTCTCAAACGATCGGAAATATGACAAAGCTTAACTCTAACACAAAACTTTCTATATAAATAATTATATCACTATTGAAATCTTGTTGAAACTCAATTAATGCATAAAATGCATTGACATAAAAGGGTAATCGTTTTTGATAATCCCCTTTTAACATTTAAAAATACAGTGAAAAGCAGTATTTTACTGTAGCTATAACAAAACCTAAAAAATAAAAAAATAGTGTATATTACTGACCTTGTAATTACATAAAAAAATGACACTGGTTTCGACTTTAGGTCTATAATTATAGGATTTTTAATCTTATTTTCCAGTTAACACGCCTCAACGCGTCAATATGATAACAATAATATTTTCACAACCAAAAATTCTGGTACAGGTAGTTAAATGGAATCACGTACGTACTCGTATGTGAATCGAGTCACAGGGTGCATTATTTATAGATTTTAGTAGGCAACGAGCGATAGCGGTTGTTTCACAACATTTTACAAGACATTAAATTTAAACATCACGTAAAAGTAACGAGAAAGCTTACTGGCTTAAAATTAAGGTTATTGGAATATCAAACAACAAGGCGTAATAGCTACGTAAAATATAACTTTTACCTACTAGTGCTAGCGTTAGACTTATGGCTACATGGTTTATAAATTGGTCTGACGTGCTTGTGAATAATTTCTTTATTTTTTTCTTATTTCTTACACAATATGTGCGTGGTATCTATACATAATATATTATATTATCCAGTATAATTAATTATATTATCCAGTCAAAAAAATAGCAGGGTAGACAGAGTGTCAAGACACACCTTTCTCCGCTTTCCGAGACATTACACGTTGAATGACGGAACACAATGCCGCGTTTTATCATACTAGAGCAAGAAAAAGGAAATCACTCCGCCATAATGGCGTCTATATATAGTTTTATTATTATTATCATATATATCTTCATTTTAGTTATATGATTCAAACTGAAATATAAAACGGAGTGAATATAGAATTAAAAAAAGTTACTAACAGAGCAAACTTAATTCAATTCGAGCTGCACTTTAAAAATCATAAAATCCACAGACAGAATTGCATAGATAATATAAAACCGTTTATCCAGCGTGTCCTTCAATAATTACTGGCGTGGTTACCATCTATACGTACTCGTATATATTTATTATTATTCATACGGACAGACCCATTAAAAACGCTCAAAACGTCCTGATTCACAATTTATTGCTAATGAATTGTGAACGCAAACGTCAATTAGGACCGTTAATGTTTACCACTCGATCGTTTGCTGATGGCCGATTTTTCAATAATGTTTTTCCGTGTGTACCATTTCTATATTTAATTGCTTGGTAAATTAAGCTAAACAAACATGTTTTTATCTTCAGTCTTTTCACGTTGTTTTAGTAAGCGAAATTTAAACAAGTGATTATTGAGTAACAAAGCCAGGATAAGCAGAGGCGCATTTCATTCTTGAAATATTAAAATTGTAGAAGGTATCGACATAATTATTATTACCAATGATCAGAGAATTGCATAACATGACTTTTCCATTGGTTTACATTTAATCGAGTGTTATTCTTAATTTTTATTCAATGTAAAATTTGTACATAGCTCCCTAAAGATATAAATAACTTCAGTCGCTTAAGTATAGGTGATTTTCACAAAATCCTGTTTCATATTCTTATTCATTTAAAATATTCATGGTCAGGTGTAAACTTGTAAAGATAAAATACACTCGCCAGGAATAATTGTTAGTTTTATTTTACCCGAGTGTTTTAAATATTTTACGGTATTCAATGTTGTTTTAATAGCTTTAGTGATAATAATAACAACAGTTCATTCGTTCACAAAAAAATATAAATAATAATAAAAAAGAATAAATAGTACTAAAATAATAGAACCTAAAGTTTTTAACAAGTAAGGTTGTTTTTTTTGAGATATCATAGTTGTTTTACACGTTCTTACGTTATTTTCAAGGCCTCCTTTATCCACAGCCTCTTTAATGAGTTTATTAATCAGTAACTCCTCACATAATGTACGAAAGCTTTCACCTGAATCGTTAAGGCTTTGTTTTCGGAAAGATAACCACTTCGTTATCATTGTGTGATAAATCTTTTTTTACCGTTATTTCATATCTTATCAATATTACATTATCACACTATCATACTCGCCTGCCGCTTTGGACAAATACGCAATTCATCTTTTGTTCTTGGGTCTTCTGCATAGCGTAGCCATGCTTCGCTAAATACTTAAACGTGAAATAATTTCTTGCTATTTATATTCACAACTTGCAGTGTAGGCAGATTTTTTTCTCAACTGAAAGAAGTACTTTCACCGCGTGCTAGTCATTACAGCAATACCGGGAAGAGAGGGTACTCAGTTCCTGCGAAATGACGCGATGAGAGGGTGTCACGCCCAAGCGGGGGAAGGGGTAGGCAGAGAGTTATACCCCTCTTTAAAAACATAGAATGTTATATCCAGCAAGGTCAGGGAGACGCTACTTTATTTAGCTTCACGCTGTATCCCGTACTTAGCAGGGGAACCAGAGAAGCTAGTGTTAAGACACTGAGTTCACTTTTCCGTTCCCAACTTTGCCAAATTGAGGCATTCCGTGCTGAGTTGCGGAACTCCACGCCGCGCTTTGCATAGTTACCAGAGCGAGGAAAATGAAACTATAGTATATTTGCTTGTATAGGTGGTACATCTATAATAAAATTGAGTTGATATAATTTTTTCCATTTTACGCATCAAATCGAAAATTCATTTTTTCATTTTCAAATGCAAGCTTTGAAAACTGAAACGGATTGAAAATTTCGAATTTTCAATATGTAATATTATTTACGTATATTACTTAATAAATAAGCTTATTATTGACTTTGTAACTACAACGCATATTATAAAATATTATTTTATTAATGGTTATATGTTTTAATCTAACAGTATTTGTGGTGTAACATTCGGTTTATATTTTTAAATTCGACGTTTCAAATTTATTTTATAGCTGTCCGCAGTTATGAGAAAATTGTACTCGTGACCACAGACCTACTACTGGTTTTATGCAATCAACTATGTATTTTTATTAAATAATTTAAAATATTCGCTCTCTAAAAAGAGATGAAACGCAATGTCTTTGTTTAAACTTTCAGAAAGCTTTAAATTTATTTTGACTTCTACTTTGCTGGTATAGGCAGATCATAATGAATATTTATTTAAAAAAAATTATAGAGTGTGCTCTATATACTATCACGGCATAGGGGGAAACGTCAGAATATAAATGCGAGTGATTGTGGGTTTGATTCCCACACAGGGGGATGATTATTCCATTATTTTAATTTCTACGCTCTGGTAAGACTAAGCTTCACCACCCAACATGAAATTTCTTGAATTCGGGTGGAAAGTGGAGAAAGGAATATCTTGACACTACGTTCTTCTTGAATACCCTGCTATGCGGGATAGAGCGAGAAACTGCAAACTTTTCATCACTTTTATTTTTATTTTTCGTCACTAAAATTTATGTAATTTATGTAAGAAACAAAAAGTTACTAATACTACCATATAAATGTTTTTGTTCACAAACATAAAAAACACAGCGTGCACACTGAAAGTTTTAAGTTGTTAGGTGGTAGGAGGGTTCGTCCCGCCTCCGACTGGCTCGCGACCATCATCCAAAAGACCGAACCGCCAAATGATGTGTTGTTCCGGTTCTACCGATATGGCATGTAAAGCCAGATTTTCCGCACCATCCACAATATCCCAAAATGTTAACCACGGTGGTTCTGATAGTGGACACTACATTGTCCCCGCCCTTCCATCAGTGTGTGATCCTTTCTCTAGGTTGGCAACACTGTCTACAACATCTCTGGTGTTGAAAGATGTCTATAATTGAGGAGGCCAACCCCCACTTACCATCACTTGGTCCTTCTGCTCGTTTGCCAAATCCGTTATCCAGTAAAAAAAAAAAAAAAAAAATGAGTAAAAAAAATAACATTTATTTTATATTTTGAACTACTTTCTCCTTCATTTAATTCAAATAGAACAACAATCCCAAAGGAAACTGTAGATGTAAATAATATTTTATTTTTAACTAAAATTGATAATAATATGGTATCCCGGTGGTATACACCTGACATAATAAAAACATAAAACAAATATTTTCATTTAAAAAAATAAAACAGTAATAATAATTTAGAATTTAATAAAGAGAAATGTTTAGATGTTATAGAACACTTGTAAAAAGCAAATAAATTACATGACCTTTACAATAATTATACTTAATTAATACGGAACGTCAATTGAGAATCCACGGTCCTTCTGGAAATTTGGCAAAGCTCAGCAGTGTAGGAGGCAGTGTGATGGCGAATCTATGTTTATCAGGAGACCCAGAGTGACCGGAATAGGTAGGCCAATGCCTTTGCAATTGGCTCCAGTCTGTATTCCTGTCCAATACACCATGCTACCCAGCTGTCAGCGAAGCGAGGCAGAGCGCGAGACTGCAGGCCTCGTCGCTCCGCGTGTCGCCCAGTGGACATTGTTGACTCGCGTGACGTCTTACACTGTCCATGTAGCAAAGCACACCTCCTCCTGGAGTCCCGACATACCGCCATTTGTAGTAAAGACTACATTAGTTAAATGCTTTATTAACCATTATTGTTTATTTTTAATTTAGCACTAACTTCCTGAAACATGCCCCCACATTGGAAGGTTTCTGTGATTCCCGCTGAAGGATAGAGTCCCTAAATCGTCTATTGAACTACAGACCTTAGCCATACTATCGAAAGTGTTTTGGTAAAGTATTTGAAGCGCAATTTTGCAAGCAAATCACATCTAAAATCAGTCAAAAAACCTGATGTGATGCACAGCTGAGTTCAGAGCCTTGGGACGGTCGGCGGCAACTAACCACATCAACTTTACCGACTACACGACTCAAATGGACTTTCAAAAGCAGGTCGACACTGGTCTATTTTGATTTTTAAAAAAGGCGTTTTGATCGGTAATCCCATAATGATGTACTTATTGCTAAAAAATACCTCAGCCATCGGTTTCACTCGCGGACTGTTAAAATCTATTTGCCAGTTACTTTTCTAATCGTCAGCAATATATGTGCAACGAGAATTTCCGCAGATTTCTGAACGGTACCACTTACCTCTGTTCGGGCGTGTTGAGTCAGGTTCAATCTCGAAGGCCACGCTGTTTAATTATGATAAACGACCTGCAATTTGTACAGACTCGGAATACCTCATTTTTGCTGACGACATAAAACTGTTTTTGGGCATTGGATTTAGTTCTGCGGATTGCGAAGCCACGTTACAAGAGGATGTAGATAGTAATGGTGAAATGGGTGAGGATATCAACTTACGAGCTCAATGGCTAGAAATGCAACACAATTACGTTCACTCGTTCCTCTCACCCTGTTTCACATATGGCACAGTAACGCTTAGGTGGTAATCTCTGCATGTGTCCCAGCAGTCCGGGACTTAGGCTAACGTTAGATACAAAACTAACGTTTATTTCCCACCTCTAACTGAGATCTGCTATGAGCTTATAAATCTCTTGGGTTTTGTTATGAGACAAACTTCAGGTTTCAAGACCAGACACTATCATTACTTTTTGTACAATTCTTGTATTGCCCGGAACCTATTAGAATATAATGATATCATATGGGATGTCCCTCTCGCTTGAGAGTACCTAAAACTCATGATGAAAGTCCCAAAAAGTTTCGTTATCTTTATAAGGATCAGCGCAAAGGGTCATATCCTTTCTATATCCATCCCGCGCGCTTTTTGTAGGAGGCATGGTTGGTAATCTAACACCTTGGAACTAAGGCGAAAGTGTTCAATTACATATTTGCACTATTTCCTTCTAATTAACGGGAGAAGAAATTGTTGTCTTTCCGCTCTGTAGCTCGCTGTCCACTGTATATTCCCGAGCACGTCTCATTACTTTGGGCGCACCGGCACTCGACGGTTATTCAGGCGCCCTCTGTTTGCCACGCGGGCTTACGCCTGCTCGCTGCGCCACCTACCAAACCTTGAGGCCTGCTCAATGTGCTCTGGTTGCCCAGAATCGGATATTGACATGTTTGTGAGTGTAAGAGAGCATTTTTTTAAATATATGTATAGCATTATTAAGTAAATGAGTTTAGAAGTTTTTCTTTGTAACACTAACATATATCTTGTTATACCCTTTGGCTTTACTGTAAAGGTAACAAAGAATCTTTGTAATAATAAATAAATAAATAAATAAATAAATAAATGAAATAACTTGAGAACTATGTTGCAATAATGGTTTGTAAACAAAAGGCCATTACCGTCCAGATCGTCCGCAGGATCCATAGCAACTATACAAACATTACCTCTAATTATATTCGCCTATTTACGAAAACATATAGCGCAGTGCTGTACAGTTATTACTAAAATTTTAAGAAAAAAAAATTTTAAGCAAAATGCCCTAAAGTAAAATTATTACGAATAACTCAAAAATGGCTCGTCAGATCTTAACAAAATTTAAATGCTAACTATCATTTAAACAGAAATCATCAAAATTGATTCATCCAGTAAAAAGCTATGCGGTTAACACACATAAAAAACACAGTCCAATTGAAGATCTCTTCTTTTTTTGAAGTCGGTTACAAATATATAGTTGTCTAGTTTACACTATTTTAAGACAAATGTTTTGATTTTATTTTATCATCACAAATTTCGAATCCATTGACGCTATCGTAGTGCAGTGACACCGTTTGATTGCAAAAGTGGTTGGTTGTTGGTTCGATTCCAAATCAGGGGAAAGATTATTCCATTCCAATATATAAAATTTAAACTATTTTCTTTTTTCGCATCCAATAAGGCAAATTACGAAATTGAGTTCCGCCACTCAACACGCAATGTATCAATTTAGGGCGGAACGTATTGAACGGAGTATTTTAAGACTTCGCAAGGTTCATACTGGGAAATTATCGAAAAATCACAAATTTCGCGATTTTAGTGGAAAAATTACTATAAGTTTAATAATATGTACTCGGATTCTTTCTGTTCATTTTAGTTACACTAAGATCTCATTATTTTTTTTTGCTCACCACTTTTCATTTCATATTCGTTCATTCCTAACTTAAATATCTCTGTTACTTTAAAATAAATCCTTTTAAATCATTAGTAGAGTAACTAATAAGTTATAAGTGGTATATTTTGGATAGCTTTACGTGAATAATTTTAAAATTTATACTCCAATTAGAAATGAGAAAGGTCAATGAAGTTGTCTATATTTCATACTTTACCAATTGTGAAGATACCAAGTTATATTTTAGCTTAAATAGATATTTATTTTTTTTTTTATGGATAACGGATGGCAAACGAGCAGAAGGACCACCTGATGGTAAGTGGTTACCTTCGCCCATAGACATCTACAACACCAGAGATGTTGTAGATGCGTTGCCAACCTAGAGGATACAGATGGAAGAGGACGACAATGTAGTATTCCGTTCTCGGAACCACCACATTTTGGGGAAAGGATGGGTGGGAATGGGAAAACCTGGCTTACATGCCATCGAACCGGAACACATCATAAGATATTTGGCGGTTCGTCTTTGACATGATAGTGGTCGGGAGCCAGACGGAGGACGAACCTCCTACCACCAATAAAAATATATAATAACTAAAAAGCTTTCAAATAAAATATTCCCAACAAATATTATTTCAATTGGTTTTGAAAACTCATGTTCTGCAAGAATTTTAAATGCACGTTGCTTTTATCCGAGTACGTGTCCAATATACAAATATTATTATGCAATAAATACTATAAATTTTATTATTCCTCAAGAAAATGCAATGTTATTATATTATAGAAGCTATCGTGACGCAGTGGAACTATAGAAGATTGTAAGTGCATTGGATCCTGGGTTCAATTCTCGCTCGGTGGAATCATTATATTAAAATTATTTTCATTTTCTACATACATACATACTTACACGCTGTATCCCGCCTTAACCTCAGAACCTAGTGTTCTTACACTCCGTTTTCTTAAGATTTCCGTTCCCCATTTTTCACTGAATTAAAGCATTGCGTGCTGAGTGGCGGAACTCAACGCCGCGCTTTGCCTTGTTATCAAACCCAAGAAATGAAAAATTTAATTTCCTGGAGTGGGAATCGAACCCACAACCTGTCGCGTTTACAGTCGCACGCTTGTGCCTCTGCGCCACGACAGACGTTAATTTTCTCGCTCTGATAAAACGAAGCACGCTTCTCACTGACTACCCTGTAATGAAGGATAATCCGTGAATCTGAGAATATAGTACTTGTATTTTTATGTTAATGTTATCATATTTTATTCTAATTATGTTTATTTTACTATGATATTCAATGTCGATTTAAGCTTTTGAAATAATAAACTTATATCATCAAAGCTTGAAATTGTTTTGTTCGTATTTGCTTCTAAAATCAACATGTTCTCAGTTACATATATACTGGTTGTTTGGTATTTTTATAAAATATAAGAGCGAGCTCTTTTTACGAAATATGAGTAAAGTCTAAACATTTAGCTAATTAGTAAGAAATAACGTTTTTATTTGATCCAACGTACAACGTCCTACCTTATTTTATTTTCGTATATTTTTAGGAATTTTTTCGTGGAAATTTTGGGGTAAAAAACATGTTATTATGATTAGTAAACATGAAGCGTCAAAACATAGGAATGCTATTACAAGAATATTCAATATGTTGAAGTATTGATGTTTTAATATATTAAATACTATCCTTACCAGGAGAATAAGTTGATATTTTGAAAATGCATACTTTTCAGAACAGCCATTTTTAAGTTTATACGTTATTCAAATACTTCCTTATTTGAAAATAAAGATTTCCTTGCTTACTTTCGACTTAATCATTTATTCTGTATGCGAAACGACAAAGATAACATTCTAGACCTAATTTTAAGCAATATAAACATAACGCAACTAAACGTAAGCAACAACCCGCTATCTGTGATTGATCCCTCTCATACCCCGCTAGAGTTCTCTATTCCATTTTGCCCTGTGGAGTATCTATCGCAAAACAACAATATACGCTATTGTTTCTATAAAGCCGATTACATATGTATTGTTAACGACTTAAACAATACGCCATGGGATGACAAGTTATGTGAATGTAACACGGTCGATGACATGCTCTCAGTATTTTACAGCATACTCCACACATTAATTCGGAAACATGTCCCTGCCACGAAACCTCGTTCTAGAAAATATCCCATATGGTTTTCTCACGATTTGATTTGTCTATTACGCGAAAAACTCAAATATCGCCGAAAAATACGCAAATATAATAGCAACCCACGTGACGTGATTTCTTATAATTTACTCAAAAAAAGATGTTATAGGTTGTCAGCAACGTGCTATAAAAATTATATTC
>JAKGSA010000432.1:169408-193660 GCA_033558755.1 Philaethria dido | reverse complement strand
TTGTGGTGTTGTTTTTGGCCAAAAAATCTCTCACCAGCAAAGATGAATGATGAGCAATTTCGGAACAAACTTCGCTGACACACGTCTCATGCCCAAAACGTTAGAAAAAATTTCATGGCACGAGCCAAGCGATATACCAACATCCTCAGCAACTTCTCTGATAGTGATTCGACGATTTTCCAGAACAATTTTCTTCACTGCTTGAACGTTTTCATCAGTTGTTGACGTGCTTGGGCGTCCAGAGCGAGGCTCGTCATTGGCATCTTCCCGGCCATCTTGGAAGAGTTTGTACCACTTGTAAACATTTTTTTTACTCAGAACAGTTTCACCGTATGCCACTGTCAACATTTTAAGTGTTTCGGTGCACTTTATTTTATTTTTTACACAAAATTTGATGCAAATCCTTTGATCCATATTTTTCGATAGCAAGAAATCGCCGAGCACGCAAAACACTTATAACCTTTACGCCTCTCCCAACCAAACAAAAAATGCTATACACTTGAAACTTGGTACAGATGTTCGGGAAGAGTATACCAACATAACAAAATAAAAAAATCGATAATCGAAAGTACGTTGCCCGCCAAATTTGAAAAGTCACCTTACTTTTTGAACACACCTCGTATACTAATTCGATTATTAAAATATTTTACAATATTTAAGCCTTTATTACTATGGCAAGTAACTTATAAGAACTAACTTTAGATGGGTGACGAAAATTGTTTACTTCACACTCGGTAAGTTCAGCTCATTATATGTCCATAAAGTTTATGTAACTCCTAGAAGTTTATAAGCAAATAACTTAGAATGGAAAACTTTTACAACTTACGTACAGCTTTCATCTCGCATTGACATGACGCCGACAAATTGTTACATTACTTTAATTTCTTTTTGGACTCATGTCAAAATTTTTATATAGCTTCAATTATATAGTTTATTTTAGGGTGATTTTCTAACGATAGTATAAAATAAATATTCATATACAAAATAATCCCCGTAATCTCTTTATTAGTAATATGTTAAGCTTTTAAAGCTATTGATTAATATTGATATTGATGAAATAAGTAATTTACTGAAGTCCACACTATATTGAGAGGTACTTCAGACAGCTACTCTAGTACTAAAATAATTAAACCAAAATTAAAAGAAACTTATTATAACAACGAATTTAAATTGGAATGTAAACCAATCAAAATCATACATACCTAAGTAATAAGTCATAATATTTTTTTAAACCACCTACGAGTATCATGCTTTTTTTAATCAATAATAAACCTTTCGTGACAACGAACATTAATAAGTATCTCATACTATAAAATTTAAGTGTATATGTACATTGAGAGGGATTTTAAAAGGTATTTAAACTTTAAAATTCTTTATATGATTCAAAAATTACGTATTGTATATGAATAGCCAAAATGTTTAAATATTACAATTCAGTTTTACATTATAGTCCTTTAGAACATTCCTTCAGAACTAGCACTCTAGTAAAATATTTTCCTTTATACTCGTATAACTTAACTTTCACAGGAAGCGAGCGAACTTTATTCTCTTCTCTACCGTAATAAAACTGTTGAGTTCAAAAAATTTGTTTATTAAAAATATTTTCATAAAACCTCGCTTAGCTTTGAATAAGCGACGGAATGTGATACACCTTTTCCTCTATTTATATTGCTTTGTGCCAGTACTGTTTTATCCTATTCGTTGTGTATGGAAATGTTTACAGTAGGTATTATATATTCATGCATATACGAAATTATTCACAAATAGTAATTACTATATTTGAATTCTATAGGATTATGTGCTCATTTCAATTGAGTAAGAAATTACATTATACACCTGCTGATCACAAACTTCCACGTCCTTCTGCATCTCAGTTACCCTTATCAAAGTTTCAGATAATTAAATTTATGTATTGTAATTGTTACACATAGTAAGTAAAGCTTTCAAAACAGATTGGTTCCGTTACCTTATACAAGTCCTCTCTTAAGGTTGCACGTGGCAAGCCTCATGAATAACTATTATTAGTTTCCCTACGGCAAGCGGTTGGAGACATTTGTCAACGTTTACTTCAGTTTCAGATTTGTAAGCGTAATATAAAAGAAACAAGCATTAAGCAGTACATTTTTCCCTTCTTTAAATCATTTGTTGTTTATGTAGTTCTAGTAAGTATAAGTAGAATTATAAGTATAAATTTAAAGTAAATACTAATTTAAACTTAGACCTGCTTGGGTAACAATTTTTTTAACGTTCGTACTAGCTCTTGTGTGTTAGATGTTACGTAGGTTACGAAAAATGTATTGAATTACGAAATATTATTATGTTATTATCTAAATTCCATGACTTCTTTGTTTGGTGGTGGGAGGTTCGTCCTCCCGTCTGGCTCACGACCACTATCATGTCAAAGACGAACCGCCAAATATCTTATGATGTGTGTTGGTTCGATGGCATGTATAATGGAGTTTTCCCCTCTCCCACCTATCCTTTCCCAAAATGTGGTGGTTCCGATAGCGGACTACTACATTGTCCTCCCCCTCCATCATTTATATCCTCTAGGTTGGCAACGCATACAACATCTCTGGTATTTGTAAGGTTGCATGGGCGAAGAAACCACCTTACCATCAAAATTTAAGTCCGCCCCTACTGCTCGTTTGCCATCACTTATCCATAAAAAAAATATAAATACTAGCTAAAAATATTTATTTCAAAAACACGTTGTATTGTATTATTTTATATACAATACCTACCAGTAGCAGGTGAAAATTTTAAAAGGAAGTAAGCCCGTAGATTTAGGGCAGCCATTTTATATTTAGAAAAGCCGATATATATATATATAGGAATTAGCCACCATATTTAGAGATGTGTCTGATGTTTTTTAGATGTTAGAGTTTATGTTTTTGCAATTTCATATCCAAAATTTTCCTGGTGACCACTCCCATTGTCCTTTACAAAGGTAAATGATTTAGGAACCCTTTGATAATATGGACGCCTCGCCAACTGATACCGACTTATATCAATATAATTTGCCTCATTGCTTATTTTCCAACATATTGTTTAATAAACATAATGCAAACATCTGACAAAGTACCGTGATATAAAGCTAAAACTACAAGCTTCTATGACGTTTTGCCACTCTAGAGGATAAAAACAGATAATCGTCTACGAGCCCGGAAACAACGCAAACAGAACTTATCTTGCGGGAGAGAGAACTTTAACATATTATTCCTTCTATGCTAACAATTTGTCGCAACTTTGAATTGATTATTTCAATATTCATAATAATGGAAATAAGGAAAAAAGATATGGTACTAATAAAACAAATCGATATTTTTTTAGTAATTTCTATAAACTTTATATATTTAATTATTGTTAAGCACGTGGCCATAGTGATGCAATGAGACAATGTCAGACTGTAAGCACACGGTTTTGTATGTGATCCCCACTCAGGAGAACGATTATTTATTTATATTATTTTTATTTGTCTTATCTGGTAAAACAAAGTGCGAAGATGAGTTTCGCCTCTCTCAAAACGCAATGTCTCTCCATTTCGGGTAGAAAGTGAAGAACGTCAGAGTGTCTTACAGATTCAGGTTTATCACTGAGCTAAGCACTTAATCCATTTTGACTGACGTTATCGTAAGGCGCTCTTTTTCTATAAAAAAAGTAGAAAGCACGAACAGATTTCAAACATAATACATATTACATATCTCTCACGAAAATTATTAAGAAATTTAGTTTATATATCTATAAATATAAGACACAAGCTTTGATGAATTATTGTGTGTTAAACAAGTAAGTAAACAAAAAGGTTTTCTAAATCTAGTAATAAAATTTTAGTAATAAAATAAAACTACTGCCTAAAATGCTTTTATTTGCTGTAGATATTGAACAACTCTACTATAAATATAGGTCTTGAAGACAAGTTACGGATATGTGATTACTATGAAAGTTTTTCCTTAATCAAGCAATTACAAATACGGTTGCTACCTAATCTTTGCCATTAATTAGATCACAATCCTATTTCTCTCGACTCTTTGTTGGACTTAGGTTGTGTTCCTCTAATCTTTAAAAATCCACCCGCTATCATTCTTGTTAGTATAGTAATTCTTTGAGTAATAAAGTTTCATTTAGATACTAGATTTGTTAGTTTCGGATAGTTTTTGACAATATTTTTATTTTGTATATATTTAACTGGAGATATTTTGACATAACATATTTTTTTTATAGTATAATTTGAAATTGTGAGTGACAGGCGCATGTGCGTTCTTACAAATTAATTATCGAGATTCAGAATGTAGCAAATAATAAATAAATAAAAAAGCTGAATATTTTTTTCATAGTTTAACATTTTAAATTTTTTTAATTAAAATAATATATACGTTTCTTTTTCTTAAAAAGAAACCTACCTTATTTAAAAAATATTTGCCAAACAAAGACACTTTTATATTTATAAAAATATTCATTGCCAGCTTTTAAGAACGGATTATTCATTCCACCGTAACTCCTGCAATAAAGTATTTCCTTTCTTTTAGAAACTGGCATTTTGAAATTTATCCTCAGGAAAGTTTTTATTATTAACAGCTCATGCTTTGTGCTCATGAAAAATTTATCGTACGAATATTAAAATCACTATACGTTACGTCTGGAAACACAAAACGATGCGTTGAGTTGCGCCACTCGACACGCAATATCTCGACTTCGGGTGGAAAATGGAAAAAGGGAGTATCTTAACACTAGATTCTCTCTGCCTACACCTGTACGCGGAAAACAGCGTGAAAATGATACAGTATAAACAAAAGTGTTACGACAAGGCATGAGCTTTTGTTTCACGCTTAAATTTTTAATCATAAATTGAGGTACCCTTTGGACATTATGTAAATTAAAAATAATTCAATTGACGTGACTTACCTATATTAAAACAAAGAGAACAAATTTTGTTCCAAAAGATAGCAGCAAAAATTTCAGTAGCAATGTTTTTCACGTTTTCTAATTTTTTGTATTATATTGAAGCTTGTGATAAATTATTTCAATAATACACTTCTTGCTCGTCTTAGATACGTGTCAGCTGGGTGACGATACCAAACAACGAACTCTCTTACCAGAACGAGAAAACCACATTTAAGTGTACAAGCCTCGCATTCAACCAAATACGTCTGAGTTAAGTCACAGCACCCATGACAATATACATATATGACATATGTATGTCTATACATAATTACCAGATATATGTAAACCTCAATTTCATTAACCTTTATCAAATGCTGAAAATGTATTATCTCTCAAACCATGTGGATTTTATCGAAAAGCAAATAACACAAGCGCAATTCAATATTTACTTAAAGATTTAATTAAAAATAAACTTGCCCTTAAAAGCCACTAATATATAATACAGCTTAAGGAATATCCACATATATCTATTGAAAATACCATTGCTAATGTATTTATTAACTGCATTCCAGAGTGTACCGATATTTTGTAAATTACTAACATACTTACAAATTATGCTAATATTTGTAAAGTTGAATTATTTATATGAAACATAAAAAAAATTATAGAGTTTGAAATGCTTAATATTTTTAAATTAATAGACATTTCAAACATAGAATATACCAGGATCGTGCAAAGCTGATGAGAATGAGTGACGTAAATGAAAATTCAGTAAACAAAAGCAATTGCAGACCGAACATCTTGAAATTAAATTTTAAGATTTTTAATGGTAAAACTTTAAAAAGTTTAGTACAAAACCTATTAAAGTTTTATGTAAGAAATAATCCATAATAGCCAACACGCAAGTAAGATGCAATAAAAACTTTATCATTGTAAGCTTGCACACAACCTCTATTTTCTTCTCTGACCAAGTGAAGTGCTGGTTGATGCTAGAAGAATGATAAGTGTGCGACTAAAAAGCCGGTGATGTTTTTGACGTGACATAGAATTACAGGTGAATAACATATAGAGAATTAGTAGTAATAACTTGAAACCTGTGAACACTAATTGTATAGACCAACTTCAACAGCGTCTGTTTTCTGGTACAATAAATAATGTAGGTGCTGTAATTTTTTTTAAGGGTACAATAGGGCTAATATTTTTGTATTACTATTACTTAAAAGCCTCTAAATAAAAATAATTTTAAAAAAATAGTTTAAAAAAGCACAATAAAAAAAAATATTGTACTTTTTGGCATCAGTAATTGGAAGGTTTTTATAATACCATCTTAGTTGGTAGAGCTGAATATTTTACACATAATGAGGCTCACTATTATCACGCTTTTAGATTATTTCCACTAAAGTATCCAGGCTTCTATTGCATAAAGCATAATTTGTAAACTGCAACTGATTTGCAACATAAATTTTATCGCTAAATAACACAAACACCAACCAAAGAACCAAAGCTTGCACAAAATCGCATTTCAAACAAATGTACATAACATCATTATAAATGAAATGTTAAAATTTTCCGTCCAGCCTCGACATCCAGAAAAAAAATATTTGAGAAATGTGTTTTTGTTTATTTAGGCTAAATATTAATATGTACAGGCACGCTCTTATGTGATTTTACTATATGTGTGCACTGGTACTGATGCGTTCTGTAGTTCCTGAATTCACACACAGTCAGAGCACTCGAGTTTAATACTATTTAAAGCTTAATTCTATTTTATATTTTTTATTAATATAAAATAGTACCATTGGCAATAATGGAAACTGTTTTAGTTAAATGAAATTAGAGTAATTTATTCATCTAATATATAATCCTGTAGTAGCTCCGGCTCTTTTTTTTTTGTTATTGTGGTTCTTCATCTTAAGAATGAAAAAAAAATATTTAACTTATATTTATATAATATAATATGCATAATATTATGAAATATTTTTTTATAGACAATTAAGTAATGTAAAACTTTTTTTCGACTGTTTTGTTCTGTTTTGTTGTTGCACCTTTGAATACGATATACTCGTATATACGATATGGGATCGATAGGAACTTCATATTATATTCGTGGTAATTGAACTTTCGTATCAATTAAATAAATTTGTGTTTTACTTCTGATTTAACCAGAATAGTTAGGAAGACTCTCAGAATGAAATTAGACTCAATATAAACTAATCTCTCAAACATGGCAAATTTCGTGTCAGTAGCTCAAAACGTAGATATTTATATATATCTACACCTCCTCCTCTCCTCCTTGTCAAGACAGTTATTATCACTTTTTCTTTGTTGGAAAAAGTTTGTAGAAAAAAGTCATAGAAAAACTCTTCATCTAAGTGACTCGTAAATAATATTATGTTTGTACATATATTCTCTCTCACTCAGATGAAGTATTTCTATGAACTTTTCTACAAACTTTTTCCAACAAAAAAGTGATTATTACCGTTTTGAGGAGGAGGTATTTTGTTAAGATTTTTTTCCTAATTTAATGTAATATTTGATATTTTAGGAAAATAAAAAAAAACGTATTTATAGTTTTCTGTAATATAAATAATTTACTAAAATTTCAATAGAGATAGAAAGAACCGACGTTTATGTGAAACTAAAATGCTCAGTAGACAATAAGAATATTTTAACATTTTTTAAAGTGTTATTCAAACACTAAGGTGTTGACTTAATACAATAGGTATTTACTTTAAATTTTAACATTATATATTTTTATCACTTTATAATATGTATACGTAATGTATAATACATACATACATAGCTTTACGCTATATCCCGTATATAGCAGGGTAGGGCAGAGGGAACCCAGTGTTAAGACACTCCGTTCCCCACTTTTATTTTGTATTTATGCATCATGTATTTATGCAATTTTTTTTCTTAACGTTCGAGTATGTTGTATACAGGTAGGCAGAACCAGTGGAGCAATCATCGCGATGTAATCATCACAAAACTGTTCCTAATCAATCATTCATCAATCATTTAATTTAGAGACATATTATATCATAAAATAACTTGACGACGATTGATGAAAACTGTGGAAACGTGTATATAGTAAAATTACTATGACTTTTAAATTTCCATCAAATAAGGTAAGGAACTAATAAATATCGACTAGTCTTACCAACTACGCCACCCTGGCCTCATCTTACTTATGCACTATATATACATATATATCTATAATAATAGGAACCAGAATCCAATCTGTTTGCAACTCGACAACTATTTGTATGGCAACAAAACTATATATTAATACGTTGAAGCTGGATCTCAATGACTTTTACAGTTAATATTTATTCAATTACTGTGCGTCCACCTTTGTTAAATCAAAATTGGTCACATCTTACACTAAATAAACACATATCGTACAATTTTTATAATACAATCTAGTAATAATGTTTTTCAAAACCGTCCGTCGTTACGTAAATAATTGAAACGTCAAAGAAAATGAATTTATAAGTTACATAACTATTTTTTATATGAAATCATAAAATATTCCAACTTAACCCATAAATCTATCAATATTTTTCATTTATTCATATGTTTGTGATTCACAGAGCAGTGAACCGTATAATTTATTTCGTGTATTGCTTATTCTCATGACAATGTCATGTGGACGCTTGTCTTTATTATTTTTAATGTTCTCTATGTGTATGTTTTATTAGAGTTATTTGTCAAATGAAATCGCTTTTCCTATATATTATTCATGCCGGATCTATATTACGTTTATGGGAGAATAACATTAAGACAAATGTTATTATGATTGAATTGATTTATTTTAATTTATTCACTGGAGACCTGCCCTGATACGATGTAAGAAAACATAGGATAGAATTAAGAATATTTGTTATAACGTTGCGGATCATAAGGTAGGTATGTAAAGCTCTACCGTGTAAGGTTTTCTGCCATACATGTAGCCCTCAGGCGCTTCATAATGGTACAATTTATTAGAACAATGTAATCCGCGACTAATTGTTTGTACAAGCATTCACAAGAATCCCACCTATTACTTATTTACTGCAACGTTGTAGTATAACATAACATGTTTGCCTTTTCTTCTCTTGTACTACAACAAAATGGCAAATACAAGAAAAGGCAGAAGGTGCTAGAAAGGATATTGTTATCTCATTTCAAAAAAATGTATTTGTATCGTTCTATATATGAATCCGTAAAAAGCATTGTCACGGAAAATATCTTTTTTTCATTTAATTAAACGTTCATAAACGTAACGTCTCTTTTCGACTCCTCAGGAATGGATTTTTGAATAAATCTACCTCTATGGTTAAAGAAATCAAAATCGGTTCACCGGTTTAGTCGTTAAAGCGTAACAGATAGATGGACTCTTTCACATTGATAATGTATTAGTATGGAAATAAGTTGTGACCATCGATAAATATGCAAATATTTAAAACAAAGTATGGTCTAATTAAATTTAATATTAGCTCAATATACCGACGTACCTCTATGATTGTACAAAAAGAGGTATACAGATATAACAATCACTTATAGCATGTTTGAAATAAAGATTTAAAAACACAATCGTATCATTGCTACGATTAAGTTACCTTTTTATAAATTCTTGACTATAAAAAGATTTAGTATTTCAGTGGCAATGATATTTAATAGAAAAGTAATATTTTATAATAAAATTTCACAGTTACATAGGTGCATTAACTAAGAGAGCTCGCTTCGAAAGTATAAGCCTAAAACAGTGTTGAAAACCACTAGAATTGTGTTTTTACTTATATATCTCAGCTTTATATGATTTTTTAATTAATAAAAATTTAAAAAATATGTAAAACTTAACAAATATTTTAAAAAAATTAGCATAAAAAGCCTATTAAAAATAAAATAATGGAGATATCGACTACCGATAGCAACCGTAACTTCTATCTACTCGTGTATCCAGCTAATATTAAAATATATTTTAATAACAAAAATATCTACAGTATCTACAATCTAAACAATCATGTTATCTTCCTGTATATGAAGAATTTTATAAACTCGAAATAAGAACGGAGTAAATATCAATTTACTAAAACTATATGAATCTTATATTTTAACTAACTAATTTTTGACATTACTATATAAATTCAGGAAAAAATGACGAAATTTTGATACAAATAGTATTAAAACAATAATAATATATAAAGCTTCGTTTAAATTTCCAAACATACCTCAAAAGTACATGTGTTAATGAGTCTTAATATTTCACTATAATCACGATTACCGTAACCATTATAAGTTCACTTCAAGCACATTAAGAAAAGTTTATCATACGTTATCATAGCTTCCGAAGCGAATACGACCCGCTTCAGTGGAGATACGGCCGCAACTGAAACGTAGGCAAGGGCCTGCCTACTCACTGTCCCGACTTGTCGCAAATCAACTTGGTACTGAAGTATATAAAATACAAAAATATTTTTAGTAATTTTACTCTTTTATTATTTAAATACGCTGTACACGTATTGCTTTCAGCAATTTTTACTACGATATATGGGATAATAATTTAGAAGATATTTTTGAGGTGTGATACGAGAGAGCTATTTTGGTCTTAGGTCTACTTTAATTAAAATGTATTATATATATTATATCGTCTGTCGTGGCACAGAGGCATAATCGTGCGACTCTAAATGCGACTGGTTGTGGGTTTGATCCCCACTCCAGGAAATGTAAAATTTAGTATTTTCATTTCTTGGGTTTGGTAACGAAGCAAAGCGCGGCGTTGAGTTCCGCCACTCAACACGCAATGCCTCAATTCGGCGGAAAGTGGGGAACGGAATTGTTGAAAGAGAATGGAGTATCTTAACACTAGGTTCTCTGGTTCTCTCTGCCTACCCTGCTATATGCGGGATACAGCGTGAAGTTAAAAAAAAAATATCGTATTTTTTTTAAACATTAAATAAGATATATAAATTTTTGGCATAAGTTGAGGCATAAGTTTTTTTCCTTAATAAATTTTTTTATGGGTATAATACCTTAAAACAAAATGTTGTTACTAAAAAATATTATAAAACTAACAAGCTTTCATTTATCATAGCAATCAACAGAAAATCAATGCATTTAAATTATAGTAATATATTCACGCCATAATTTGGGAGTGTAGCACGTGTCTAACTGAACGCGATGGTTGCATAACTAGAGACAAATAGATACATTATTAATAGGTACACTCTAGTTCATATTAAATAGCAGTTAAGTTACATTTTACAAAGTACCATTTTATTAACTCAGTATTTATTTTCTTATACTAGTGTTCCCGTTGACGCGTTAACAACGCGTTGCCTAGCAACTTATATGTCGCTTTATATAAAAATGAATGACAAACTAAGGTAGTGTGTGTAACATTTATTTATTTTATTAATTTAGTATATTTTTATGCATTATTTTAAAAATATATTTGAAATCATTCATTGTGCACTCCTTCGCTATATAAACTATAATTGTGCAAAGTTTCATTCTACTCCGTCCGCGTAATTTTCGTAAAAAGGGGTACAAAGTTTTTGCTTCACGTATTAATATACGGATACTTTATAATTAGCTTATTATTTTTCATTTAAAGATTCTCTTATGTTAATTTAATCTCGTAACACTTGAAGTAGATATGAGTTTCTTGAACTACCAGGTAAAAATTAAAAAAGGCTAGAATTTGACGTACTCGTAAAGAAGGGCACATATGATAAGCTTATGTTGTATGTTTCAAATAACTACCCATATTTTTTTTCTGTCCTATATATACTATATATCCACGATATATTTCTTTTACTGTCGTCCTTTGTCATTAATCTCATCAAACACGTCTTTGAAAGAACAAAGGAACTTCACTTTTTATTTGTCCTTTTTTTGTACACGAAAATCTTTTTTCTTTCACATTTAATACAAAACTTCTTTATACGTTTTTCTAGTATATTATATAGTCATATCTCAATGACATTACAGGAATAATACTACAGCTGGTTATTACAACCTTATTCTAAAATTAATGATTGTACGAGTAAGTAGTTAAACGCCTGTAGTGGTGCACAAGCTGTAAACGCGACAGGTTGTGGATTTGATTCCCACTCCAGTAAATGTAAAAGTATTTTCATTTCCAGGATTTGGTAACAAGGCAAAAGCGCGGCGTTGAGTTCCGCCACTCAGCACGCAATGCCTCGATTCGGCGGAAAGTGGGGAACGGAGTATCTTGACACTAGGTGCTCAGGTTCCCTCTGCCTATGCTGATATATGTGGGATACAGCGTGAAGATAAAAAAATAATAATTGTAAGAGAATTATAATACGTTCTTAGTATTTTTGTTGCATTATTTGTGTTAAATTACGGAGAATATTGAATTTTACGTCATTTAAATACTTTTATGTGAAATTGTTTGACTTTAATTCACGCCTTGTACGGATAGATTTGCAATTTATTTTACGTTGACGTTTAACAAAGGTGACTACCATCTACTACATTTTGTGCTGTTCGTTATTGTCGCTAAGTTATAAAGCAAAAGAGCAAAACTAACAGAGATTATTCATTATTTATTTAAAATTTGTAAAAAATTTCATTTCTCTTCTTTATAATCTTGAACTCAAAATGGTTTCTCTGACCATTGCACATACGTTATTGTAATATCCGGCCACGGCTATGACGGCATTTTTTTTAAATATGAAAAGCTTCGCTGTAGTGAATCAATTGTTCTTTTCTATTCAAATATTTTGCCATTGTTTTTCTAAGTTAGCAATTCTTTATCGAACCACTTTTCTTAGATTTTTTTGCTAGTTGTAAAAACGTGGAGCTTCCTGATTACAACTTATCCAACTTGAAAACAGATCCGTTATTTGGTGACAGTATTGATAATTTGCACCATGTTATTCAAGGTTGGCGGGAAAACCTATGGGGATTAAATGTTGGCTATGAAAATTTTCATTATGCATTTATTGGAATTATGATTAATATACATATACATTATATATTTTTTGTATTTATTGAAAAAAATGGAAATACATTCAGCTAAATTCAAATAACTTTTATACACAATTTTGAAAATTGTGACTCACATTTTGTTCATCAATTATCTTCTTATAATTATATACGAAAAATAAAAAAATATTTTTTTTTATTTAAGGATAATTAAAAAATATCATCATTATCAACAACTAATGAAATTACAATTAAGGCCATCGTGGGTCAATAACTTTGTGGATATTTAACTGTAATCGAGTTTAATTCGCGATCAGATGAATGATTATATTTTAATTATATTCATTTCTAGGCTCTGGTAAGACGAAGTGTGGCGTAGACTTCCACCACTCAAGATGCATTGTCTTTAATTCGGATGAAAAATGGAAAACGAAGGGTCTTGACGCAAACTTCTTTCTGACTACCTTCTATGCAGGATTAAGCGTGACAAAAAATAATAAAGTAGTAGTACTACTATAGAAATGTGGAAAATACTAGTACTACAAGTATAGTTTAGTAACAGATACATTTAATATCCGCACATAATAGAGTAGGTAGAGGAAACAAGAAAACCTAGTGTCAAAACACTGTATTGTTTAAGGCATTGCCTGCTGAGAGGCGTAATTCAACGCCGCGCCTTGTCTTGTTATTAGAGCGAGGAAATGAAATCATATTTAATATTTTCATTTCCTTAAGTGGGAATCGAACCCACTACCGGTCGTGTTTACAGTCGCACGCTTGCGCCTCTGCGCCGCGACAAGCCTAAATTAAAAACAGATATTTACAATATAAATCAAAAATTATCTTTTCCATTACGCACAAACACCTAATTGCATTCAATGAAATCGTTATCGCTAAATAAACGTAAAGTCCGTAAATTTATTTTCTTCCATATCATATTAAGTCAATAGCGGACGGTTCTTTTAAATTAAATGTTGTTATATAAAACATTTTCAAGCACACGATAATGTATGAAACTTATAACGTTTATCTAAACTAAATATAATCTATTAATACGTGAAGAAACAAAAACTTTGTACCCCTTTTTACGAAAATTACGCGGACGGAGGAGCATGAAACTTGGCATACTTAAAGTATATATAACGAAGGAGTGCGTAATCATAATATATTTTTAAAATAATGCATAAAATATATATATTAAATTAATAAAATAAATTTTAGACACACTACCATGATTAACTAGTAGTTGCCCGCGGCTTCACTCTTGTGGTCAATGGCAGGCCAAACTGCATACATAGCGTTATGAGACATTATATCATCTATGCGGTTAGCAAGTTGTCTCTGCATATGCCTAACTTCTACGTAAGTTTAATTGTCTTCTTCTTGGCTTTGTAAATTTAAAAAATATTTTATACTATGAGGTAAGTCTGGCGGTTCATGGCCTCTTGATCTATCCGCTCTATTTGCTTTTATTGCACATGTTTACTCTTCTAAGGTTAAGTCTTTATTCTTCAATTATTTAAATTTAACTCTAGGTAAATGTAGTTAGTAAGAAATTAAGAAATAATTGAAAGAAAAAACAGTTGTTAATAATGTTTTCTAATTTATTGCACGAATATTTTCATTCATGACATCTAATATCTGTTGAGTAGAGAATTAGAAAAGTCATAAAATGAGCTATTTAAGTTAATGTAAAAAATAGTGGTGCAAAATTGACATATAAAATTTACGAGCCAATAGGCTGTTACAAAAGATATTTTACGATTATTCTATAATTCTTTATGTAACAGAGACACTTATTTAATAATGATTCGAGCGAATTTTTGAGAAAAATATATAGACAATTTTGTAGTAATTTTACCAACAATATTTCTTTTTTATAATCTTTTATTGGTTTATTATAAATTTCCGCCTGTCGTGGAGCATAGGCACAAGCGTGCGACTGTAAACGCGACAGGTTTTGGGTTCGATTCCCACTCCAGGAAATGAAAATTCTAAATAATATTTAGTATTTTCATTATCTGGGTCTGATAACAAAACAAAGCGTGGCGTTGAGTTCCGCCACTCAGCAGGCAATGTCTCAATCCGGCGGAAAGTGGGGAACGGAATTGTTGAAAGAGAAAGGAGTGTACATTTAGTTCTCAGGTTCCCTCTGCGTAGAAATGATGGATACAGCGTGAAATTAAAAAAAAGTATCTTGTCTTGTCAATAAGAAAGGTTAATGTTAATATACAATTACTTGGGAGATTTTCTACAATACTTCAATGTAGGTATCGTATTATATCAATACTACGCTTAAGACTCGATGGATTTTTGTGGAAAAAACCGCTATTCAAGTAACAAAATATTAGGTGAGGTGTATAATAATATAAAATGGGTTTACTAACATACAACGCTTCTTGTCAGTTGTCACCTTCTCGTGTTTAGTTTTCCAGTTAATTAACGCTTGTATTAACTTAACATGTTGGTGAGAAGTACACGTTTATATATTTATATACTAGATATTTGTATCGTGGCAAGTTTTAAAATAACTTATATATTTGTATACCTGAAATATATTATGAATGAATTTAATACATTTTTTTGTTATATATCTATTATTATATACATACATATATAGCTTCACGCTGTGTTAAGACACTCCGTTCCCCAACTTCCGTCGAATTAAGGCATTGCGTGCTGAGTGGCGGAACTCAACGCCGCGCTTTGCCTTGTTACCAAACCCAGGAAATGAGAAATTCCATTTACTGGAATGGGAATCGAACCCACAACCTGCCTTTACAGTGGCACGCTTGTGCGTCTGCGCCACGACAGGCGTTTACAGTGAAAATTAATTAATGAAAATATATTTATTTCAATTAGGTATTCTGATAACCGCATGCACGGTTTTAATTGCTGCTAAGTACATATAAATGTGTATGTAAGTTTGTTTGTTACCCTTTCACGCCAAAACCATTGCACGGATAATCATGAAACTTTGTACACATATTTTTTGTGGTATAGAAAAGGACATAGGATACATTTTATTTTTTTTTTGACATTGCTAAGCAATATCTAAGCGCACTACAAATATTTGACGACATTAAAATATGTCATTAATATCTTCTGCGTCCAAATGACAGTACTGCCATTTACTATTTTTTGTAAATTAGTGAAATAGTTTATTATTCAGAGCGCTACAGTTTTGTAAGAGTGCAAGCGGCGTATCGCCACGTGACGTCACATAGTAGCGCAACTGAGGCTGCACTTTAACGCTTAATATCTCAGTCATTTTTGAAGATAGAAAAAAAATAAAAACAGATTCTATTTTTTTTTTTTTTTTTTTTTTTTTTTTATTTATTAAGGTCAACCAGCAGTTTCACAATTTGGTACATGTAAAAAAGATACATTTTTGAACTTAATCTGTAAAATTATTGTAAAACTATTTTAAGGTTAACACCACTTGCAAAGTTATAAAAATATAATTAAAATTAATTTTTAGTTTGCCGTTAGACATTGTAGGCACTTTTCTTTAAACACATTTATATAATCGCAAAAGATATCAGTTGAGCCACTGCATCGATTTAATAGTTTGGTTATACGTGGTATTGCTGAGTTAGCCCCAAGTACGGTCCTGCGTAAAGGAATATGCAACGGTTTGATAACTCCACGTGGGAGGCGAGGCGGAACATAAAAATTGAACATCTGCAGAAGTTGTGGACAGTCAATGTCGTCATTGAAGATTTTATAAAGAAATAGTAAATCAAGGACATCTCTTCTAGTATCAAGTGAGACAATTTTAAAATGACGTAATTTGCTGACATATGTATCTAGCGTGCTTGCCGCACCCGTCGAATATGCAAGATGCCATGTAAAGCGCTTTTGCAGACGTTCAATTCTAAGAGAATGAGTAGAGTAATGTGGTCGCCAAACAACACTCCCATACTCTAATATACTTCTCACCATACTATAATATAGTAATATTTTTGTTGGTGGCCTAAACACCCTTCTTGTGGTACGAATAATGAAACCCAAAACCTTCGAAGCCCTTTTTATAGTTTTATCTATATGGGGTAGGAAAGTAAGCCTTGCGTCTAGAGTTACGCCCAAATCATCAATGGTACTTACTTCTTGTAATTTTATGCTATTGACATAATATGCAGATTGGATTAGATTATTTTTTCTTGTAAATTTTATATGTTTGCATTTATTTATATTTAATTCCATCTGGTTTTTCCGACACCATTCAGACAGTCGCAGCAGGTCGTTTTGTAATAAAGACGATTCGTTTATGGAGCTTACAGTACGTATGAACTTAAGGTCATCTGCAAAAAGATATGGTGTTGAGTTTCTAAAGCATTTAGTAATGTCATTAATGAATATGTTGAAAAGTATGGGGCCTAAATGAGATCCTTGAGGTACACCAGATGTTACGGGAAAGTTGTGTGATTTGTATCCGTTGATAGCCACAAAGAAAGATCTGTTTTCGAGATATATTTTAAACCATTTCAACATGTTGTGTGTTATTCCATAAAATGAAAGCTTTTGCAAAAGTAAACTATGCGATATCCGATCAAAAGCTTTACTAAAGTCGGTATATATCGCGTCAACCTGATATCCTAGGTCGACAGACTCTATAATCGTATTGGTAAATGTAACCAGGTTTGTTACAGTCGACCTACCTTTCATAAAACCGTGCTGATTAGGACTTATTATAGTTTTAAAGTGGTAATTGATAATTGGGTATATTAAAGATTCAAAGATCTTAGCAAATTGTGAGAGAATTGAAATCGGCCGATAGTTGTTAACTAGGGTTTCATCATCGGTTTTATGTACAGGAACAATTTTAGCTTCTTTCCATAACTTTGGAAACTCTCCGGTTTGCAAGGACTTATTATATATGAGAAATAAGGGCATAGCAAGATTAGAAGCGCAAGACTTAATATAAATTGTTGGGATGTTATCTGGGCCCGGACCCTTTGAAGTATCTAGCTTTTTAAGCTTCAACAATACATCATCAGTAGTGATTTTAATAGGCGGTAGTGTTTTTTGTATCACATTGTTAATGTTTCGGTGTTGTGTTGTCATATCTGAGCTGGAAGATGCACCTGAGGATAAGCCATCAGAAACAGAGGCGAAATACGTACCAAATAAGTTACAAATTTCTATGCCACCTTTTACAATTAAGTCTTTATATTTTACCGTATCCGGGTATAAGCTACGACTGTCTCTTTTATGTTTTATGAAATTGTAAAAATGTTTAGGGTTTCTTTTTATATTATTTTCTACGTTCAACAAATATTGATTGTAAAAGTTCGATGCAAGTTCAACACACCGTTTGCTCAAAAGTCTAAGAGTTATTTCATCTCTAGGATTCTTAAATACTTTATATTTTTTGAGTAGTTTTTTCTTTTCGCGTAACCTTTTAATTAAGTCTTTGTTTATCCAGACGGGAACATTTAGGTGCAGAGAGTGGTACAAATTTATCTATGCTGATTTTTAAAATATTGTAAAACTTAGTTACCATACTGTCTAGTGATGTACACTCAATAAATTCTAAATCCCAATTAATATTATTTAAATATTTGTTAATTGCTTCAAAATCCGATTTATAGAAATTAAGGTGTCTTCTTGTAAGACGGTTATGAGTAAGTTGAGTGAAATTTGGAATTGAAATTGAAGTTGAGTGAAATTTTCTTCAGTTGTCTTCTACTTTGATATGCTGTTAGCTAAAAACGTTGGTGTGACTCATTTAACGCCTTTACATTATATTATAGTATGTATCATGGACTGCCATTGACCACTAGTATACTTATTTAAAAAAAATGAATTGCTGTTGCGTCCTTGAGTGCTCCGAGTGTATGTACACTATTACCTATGCATTCTTGAGCACGTTGAGTGTTTATAACAAAAATACTACTGCGCTCTTGAGTACTTGGACTATGTGTTCACAAGCACAGAGTGTGGGTGCACGAGGCTATTGTGTGCTTTTTATTTATTTTTTTAATTTCACGCTGTATCCCGCATATAGCAGGGTAGGCAGAGGGAACCTAGTGTTAAGACACTCCGTTCTCTTACAAAAATTTCGTTTCCCACTTTCCGCCGAATTGAGGCATTACGTGCTGAGTGGCGGAACTCAACGCCGCGCTTTGCCTTGTTACCAAACCCAGAAAATGAAAAATACTAACATTTCCTAGAGTGGGAATCGAACCCACAACCTGTCGCGTTTGCAGTCGTACTCTGCGCCACGATAGTCGTTTAGAAAGAAAATTAATTAATGAAAATATATTTTATTTCAATTGGGCATTCTGATAACCGCATGTACGGTTTTAATTGCTGCTAAGTATATATAAATTTATTCTATGAGATATCAGAGCAATCCTTACTAATATTATATATGTGCCTTTTATGGTCTCAAATTCCAATTTATTTAGAGTAAAACAGAATAAAGAACTTTGTCAAGCATAAAATAGAAATGAAATTAGGAAAGGTTCTAAGTGAAATATTCTAAGAGGAATTTTAAATCATTACTCCTTATTAATTATTTCATGTATCAAATCATTTGATGAAATTGTTCATAGCTTTAAGTATTGTCTGTGACATCATTGTGCCGCGGATTGCTCGTTTAGTCTTTAGTTTCGTTCAACAATATCTATTAATAAAAAAATATATCACTGGCAATTATGAAAACAGTGTGCTCTTAAATAAAATTGTGGAAATTCATTCGCCTTAATGATAACGCTGAGGATAATTCCTTCAATTGGTTTAAATGAGCCAATTGAAGGAACCGAAGGAAAGAAAATGATTTAAGAAAATTCTTTTTATTCTTGTTGTTCTTCTTCAGGTCCGTAAAAACATATTTTACTTGTATGACACATGTTATAAAGAATACTTTTTCATTATTGTGTTAGAAACTACAAGTTTTTGTAGTTGAAACTTTTAGTTGTATAAAGACATTTTTTGTAAATAATTGCATCCGTCCTTTATACCAAAAATTGTAAAATACATTGTTTCCCAACCAAAACCTTAAAGAGTTTTCTTGCCGACGAGGAGTCGATGGGAACTTTTCATATTTCATTTATAATAGTATGTAAGCACTAGTACCAATTTATAACCCTACGCGAATTATTGCAAAATTTCAGTAAAAGTTTGATTGAGTTGCGCATTAAAGCGATAGATTATCCTCACTCGACTCAATAAATCTTCAATGAATATTTTTTACATATTAAATTTTATCATATTTATAATAAACATTAGATTACGTTTAGTTATTGTAAAATACAATATTGCAAGATCACATTTTACTATTTCAACAATATATCAATAATAATAATTAATGATAAGCATTATTAGCAAATTTAGCATTCAATAAATACACATAATCTACATTCCTTCTTATAAATTTCAGGTACATATAAAAATAACTATTTTAATTAGACATTATTAAATCTAGAAACAAAATAAACATTTCTATAGTTATTATTATCGTATCGACGCTAATCTATTTTATTATCCTAGTACAAAGGCATCTTCACGAATTAAAATTTAATATGAACCCTACAAAGAACGCCTTTACGGAGTATTTTGGTTATATAAAATAGAATTGCCTACTGTGCGATAAATACGTCTGACATTCATGTTAAAGCATAAGTAGTAATATATCTAGTAAGTAAAATTATACAAATTGATAAAAAATATATACTGTATTAAATTTACACAATTAAATACGACAAACAGTTGTGTCGCCCGTAACAAATCGCGGGGGCACATCAGGTAGAATGTGGGAGGGTCAAAAAAAAAACATGTTAAAGCAAGTAGATATTTTCCTATTTTTTTAAAGATTTTCTTCCATTGTCAAAAAACTGCGTAGTTGTGAAAAGTGAAAGAAATTAATTACATGAAATCAGTTCAGTTCAGTTCCTTAATTATGGCGCTTAGAACGTGCCAGTTGAGAACAAATCACTTCGCCAATGTCATGTTGTATGGAGAACACACGAAGGAAGATTGATCGGTAAAAAAGAGGTTAATTTACACTATGAGGAATTGAATGTTTAAAAAGATCCAGTAACACTACAGCGTCCTTCACCTATAACAAAATAAATATTTTCAATAGGTATACAACAAAAAGGGTTAGGAGTAATGAATAATATTTTACAAAGGGGTAAGTCTATACTTTAATTTTGTAATAACTAATATATTTACATAAAAATTTACATAAAGGACTAAACACAAACATTAAAACACATGAAATATGTATGAAATCAATTTGCTATTACGGATATATATATCCGTACCTATCCAATTTTTAAGCTTTTTGACTTATTAAGTCCATATTTTTTTCCATACAATCATAATTAAGATTATTTTTAATCTATAGGTACATATTTAGTTTTAATTTATGTCTTTTTGAAATTTGCAAAAGTATTAGTAAATATAGCAGAATTGTGACTGTGTCCTTATCGTAATCTTGCAATAAATGCGACCGATGAATCCCTTGTTTAATTAAGAAGAGGAATCCCAGGACTTAAGGCAGGAAACTTTAAGCCCTCGCCTATGTCCTTCAAGTGATCTCGCGACTTCGATAACCTTGTAGATTGTATGTTCGATAAGCTTGTACTTGAGCTAATATGTACTTGACCAAACTTAAACGCGTTATAATGTTCGCGTTTCTTCCATTAGAAATAAAAATTTATATTGATAACCAGCAAGCGAACCATCGCAGTACAGTGTGACAGCGTCACACTGTAAACGACAAATGGTTGTGAGTTCAATTCCCAAACGGTGAAAAGTTATATTATTGGTTCTGCCAAATAACGCGCAATGTGTCGAATTCGGGCGGAAAGTAGCGAACGGAATTACTTGACTAGTTTTTTTTTCTACGATTACCCTGCTGTGCGGCCCTGTGAGGAGACAGAGTTAGAATACTATTCCCCTCCGCTGCTGGATTGCGCCCCGTAGCGAGGTAGTGAGGCAGGTATAATGATTTAGTGGTAGAAGGTTCTTCCTCCGACTGGCTTGCGACCACTATCATGCTAAAGACGAACCGCCAAATATCTAATGATGTGTTCAGGTTCAGTGACATGTAAGCCAGGTTTTCCCTATTCCCACCCATTCTTTTTCCGTAATGTGGTGGTTCCTATGTCGGACTGCCATGGCCGCTGCATTATCTCCTTCCCTTCCATCTACCCTCTAGGCTGGCAAAGCATTTACAACTCCTCTGATATTGTAAATGTCTATGGGCGAAGGTAATCACTCCCATCCACCATCAGGTGGTCCTTCTTCGCGTTTGCCTCCCTTGATCAATAAACAAAAATTATAAATGGAGAATAAAGCGTGAAACTGCATGAACTAATGACCGGGCCCCTGCTTTGCTGGATGAGCAAGTGAACACTGACACTCGCTTCACGTAATCTCTATTCATTTTTATTGTGCTCGTTGTAATGTTTATTTTGCAATATCTCCTAAGATATTTAATGAAACTATTTAGTATGAAGAACAATTATATTATCCATGGCAAGCTTAAAACAACAATTTGATATAGATTAGTATAATATTTAGTAAAAAGTACTCACAATTAATACATGATAAACAACTTTTTCTGTTAAAATTTGAATGGACATAGCAAGGTATTCATAAAGGATACACATATAGAAACGCGGGCTTTTTACAATTTATCAAAGAGGAAAAATCCTACCATATATAGTTTGTTATAATACAAAATGTTTTGGCAGCGTTTTCTACGCAAGCTACTAATCAATTAATTAACCTAATTTGCTTCGACATGTTGAACAAACATCGTCATTTTTCAATTTACGCAAAACCTATCTAATTGTAAACAAACCAAGAATTCAAGTGAAAATTAGAATTCTCCTTACTCTGTTATAAATGAAAAAGCGTGAAGTTGCTTGTTTTTAATTTTTTCTGCCTTTATACTCCAAGTTAAACCATGCTGCAACAGACGAGCACCTCTAGTAGTGAAATAAAGTTAGCGTTATTGAATTCATAATATTGCTTTAAAATACTTTGTTTTAAATTGACATTGTTTGAGATTTACAATAAAACAATGTCTATTTATTATTACACTTTAATTGTACCAGTGCGTAGTACTCGACTACGCACTGGTACAATTCGCTGATTTGATTTGATTTGATACAATAGCTGATCTGATCTGTCAAATATATAGTGTTCTTGCGGTATTCAATTGATATACTATGCTAAGTTGTATTTGTCCTAATAATTGCATAAGTTTCCGGTGTCACGTAATCTTTTTTCGTTTGGATCCTGATAAGTATAGTTTTGACAAGAGGCTATATGATGGCTTCTAGTAATTAATAAAGTGATAAAAGGAAGTGCTGTATTTTATTGTACTGGTATTACTCAAGGATTAAAAATAATTCTTATTAAAAATTCTTGGGTTCATAGGAACCCGGTCTTTTGGAAGGCTTGCGTGGGGACACAGGTCCAACACGTAGAGGCCCCTTTGAGACAACAATATTTTTAATCTAACGCATTGACCGGGATCCATCTCTGAGTAACCATAGGTAATTGCTCAAAGATGGTCACCGGTCAATGCGTAGGAGCTATGGAACATATGAAAAACTAAAATAGGGCTATGGAATGGAGTTTGGATGGACTAAGTACTGGGCTATTATTAATAATTCTTATTATTATTATTTCCTAATAATAAGAAATATTTATTGATATATAGTCATAAAAGTATATGTAATAAATACTGTAACTCTAAGTAATTTATTTAAAACTGAAACACTAAAACAAGAAATAGATTACCAGAAATAATTATGGAAACCAACAAAACGGATTAAGTAATATGATTTTGTTTCCCCAAGTCAAATTGAATTTCGATCGCTCCTACATAAATTAACAGTGTTTACATAATAATGGTTTCCTGTGTACATATTTACCCTTGCTTGCAAGTATCAATATTAAATAGTTTAACATTTCAATAGAATGAATTCAACTTTAATTAAAATAGCGAATAAACATATTTAATCTATATATAAACACGTGAAGAAAGAAATTTTAGACCCCGTTTTGCGAAAATTACGCGGACGGAGGAGAATGAAATTTGGCACACTTATAGTTTATTTAGAGAAGGAGGATAGAATGCTAACATATTTTAAAAATAATTCATTAAAAGTATATTAAATTAACAAAATAAATGTTACACACACTACCATGGTTTGACATCCACGTTTATATAGTGACATATACATTACTAAAGACAACGCGTTATTAACGCGTCAACGGGGACACTAGTAGATAAAAATGTTCTTAATTATAGATATTTTTATTTATTTGAAATTTGTGACACATTTGGTATAAAAAAAAAATTGATACTACCGAAAAAAACATAACGCATCATACGTATAAGTAAAATATCATTGTAAATATGACCAGAACAGAAAAACTCATCATCTAGACTTACGT
>JAKGSA010000432.1:154386-169309 GCA_033558755.1 Philaethria dido | reverse complement strand
GCCAACCTAGAGGATACAGATGGAAAGGGAGGATAATGTAGTAGTCCGTTATCGGAACCACCACATTTTGGGGAAAGGATGGGTGGGAAAGGGGAAAACCTGGCTTACATGCCATCGAACCGGAACACATCATAAGATATTTGGCGGTTCGTCTTTGACATGATAGTGGTCGCGAGCCAGACGGAGGACGAACCTCCTACCACCAAACAAAATTTATAAGTTTATATTAATAAAAACAAATCATAAGAAAAGAAAAAGTAAATAAAGAATAAAAACGAACCTATTATCTGTAGTGGCAACGTGTAGTCACTGTGATTATAGATCTATAACCATTTCAAATCACTTGCAACACATATAAAAATTTGGAATGTAGTTACATATATAAAAAGCTGAGAAGTGGAAAAGATATGTAGATATCTCCGTTGCAGTAAATGTAAGACTATTATTGTTTTTTTTTTTCGACTTCATGCTTAGAAGGGTAGTCAAAGAAAACCTAGTGTCAAGACCATTCCGCCGCAATTCGCGTTAAGGAATAAAAATAATCTAAATAAAACCATCCCACCGGGCGGGAATCGAACCCATAACCAATCACGTTTGCTAATCGGACGCTGTCCCATTACGCTACGATGTTTTCACTATTATTGTCAATATTATTGTTATCGTATAATAATATCATATATGATAATACCATATTTACTTGAGGATAATGATTCACTGATAAAAACAATAGCCCTTTTTATTAATTATCCTTATAAGGATATCGAAAAGCAATAAAAGCTGGGGCTATTATATCGACTATAATTTCAGAGGGTGTAACATCCGGAAAGAGATAAATTATGCCCGGAACAATAGTAGTAAGACGTGACGCATTATTTACGCATATGTTACTTTCATTATACGGTAATAGAAAACTGAACAAAATATTGTTTATATATAGAAATAAGCAGCGCTCCACCGAGTGGTAGGTAGAGTAGGTACTACACAATCTAAAGTTTAGACAATCGTTATTTCACTAATAATTCACCGTTGAATAATACTATCGAATAATAAAGCCGGACCGTATGCGATGGTAATTGGTACGAATTATAAACGCCTGTCGTGGCGCAGAGGCACAAGCGTGCGACTGTAAACGCGACGGATTGTGAGTTCGATTCCCACTTCAGAAAGTGAAATTTTTCATTTCCTGTGTTTGGTAACAAGGCAAAACACGGCGGTGGAAAGTGGGGAACGGAGTGTCTTAACACAAGGTTCCCTCTGCCTACCCTGCTATATGCGGGACACAGCGAGAAGCTATGTATGTACGAGTATGTATTCGTATGTATGTATGTATAAATTGGTGCAGATAATGCAGACCGTAGTGATGTTTCTCAATATTTTCCCTGCCTGTCTTATAACATAGGTGAGTAGTAAACTGTAAGATCATCACACTATTATCAAAATTAGAGGCCCTGTTTGCGTTTTGCCTGAGCACTTTATACTAAAAGCGCACTATGTGAAACGCATGGTAGTGTGTATTTTATTTGTTTTATTATTTGAATGTATCTTTAATACGGTATTCTGAAAAATATTTCCCCTCTGCACTTCTTTTCTATGTATACCTTAATTTTGCCCAGTTGTAAAATCCTTCGACCGTATAATTTTCATAAGTAGATATTCAAAAAAATATCTACAAGAATATATAAATAATCATTATGAATGAGAAAACTACGACAATATTTCATTGTTCTACCAAATATAGTACATACATAATCTCTATACAGATATAGGCAAGGATTACTGCAGGTTTTAGGATGTACCTACGTATCTAAAATTGGCTCTAATCCTAACGCTACAAATACATGACTGTGCATTTATTTGGACGCTTGAATACGAAACTAAATTAAGCTAGATTAAATTATCTCGCTAATTTGTCTAATTTTGGTGCAAAGGTATAATTTACTTTTTCAGTATATTAACTTTACTGGTGATATAAATAACCTGATTCTAACCTAAGAACTATAAGTAGAAATATGATAACTGGTGCTTTTATATTTATTTAATTTTATATTTTTCATATTTATTTAAGTTCTAACGAGTAATTCTTGAGTTATTGGTAATAATTATATATATAGGGATATAAGTGAATCAGGCGAGGGATATACGTGAATCAGGCTCCGTGTACATATTTAAACGTCGTCTCAAAGACCACTTTCTTTCTTTATAAATTTTTATGTATTTTATGTAAACATTGTGTATGTAAGTCTATTATTATTTTATATTGTTTTATACAATTATATATACGTTACTATATATTTTTATAGTTATTTATGTAAGCTTGCATGTAATTTATAGATTATAAATTTTTAAGTAAGTTTATTATATTAAGAAAATATTAATATCATTTGTACGCCAACCAATCTATATCTCTGCACATTATTTTCTTTTCCATGGTAGGGGTTGCCTGGAAGAGATCACCTGTGGTGATAAGGCCGCCTTTACACCAAAATTTTACTTACTTCTTTTGTTTTTGTTTTTGTTATTATTGTTGTTGGTGTAATAAAGAATAAAATAAAATAAATAAATAAATAATTTTACTTCTTAGTGCATTTTATTTGAATCCAGTTTTCTTCTTTATTATTTTTTTTATTTTATACTTAACCAGTTTTACATTATTGTTGTAAACATAAATATTAATTTATGAAATGTTTATATTTTTTCCATTTCCACGATTGTATTTTACCTTTTTTTTTTGGTAATATTTATTGTTTTATTTAAAGCATTATTTAAATATTTTCATGGTAAGTAAAATTTATAATAACGTCCGGGCTTGCCTAAAACCAAGCCAATATACCTATTTTATGATCTGAATTTAAAAAAATATTACGTAAATTGCAAAAGCTCCCGTCATCAATGTATTAACACCGGGATTGGTTTAGTGTTCATTTAAAAATTTATACTTTTATTTACTTTTTACTACTTTTAACTAGTACCTAATTATCTAAATGCATTTCAATTTTTTCTATAGTTATTTAAAATTAATCGCCTATACATATATATATATAGCTTATATTAATCGCCTATACTTATATATATAGCGCTGTATACGTATAGCTTAAGCTAAATATCGACTATATATCTGTCTTGCCTCGTAGTTCATGTCATTGTTGTCACGTTGAATTAACTTCGTGACGCGATTAGATGACCTCTTGTCCAACAAATAATGCTATAAATTCAGTTATATTGTCATGAAACTGGACATGATAATTATGATTGTAAAATATTACGTTAATTTAAAATTCATTGAGATGCATTGGGCCACCTGACTGTAAACGAATTCTGACTGAGTGATTATGTATTGGATTCCCGGGCGCTGCTTAACTTTGTAAAGACAACGTCAAAGTAATTTAAACAAATTGTGCAAAAGGTATGACGATAAGATTGATATGAATGGAATGCCATTAATCGCCCACTATAGTCTAACCCTATACGCTAAGAGAAAACGTTAATAAGTTATGCTCTTCCATAAATTTAATAATATGACACGTCAATCGGTAGATTTTGGGAAGCCGATATATGTATTTAAGGAAGCCGGTACATGGAGATAAGCTGGTATATATACATGACCTTTTCTTGTTGCTTGTTTTCTTGCAATTTACTTGAGATCTTTTTTACAACACTTTTCTTGAGCTCTTTTTTTACAATTTAACTCTCACATTTTCTTTTCTTTTTAGGTTTCATATTTTTGTTTTTTGCAAAATCACTTTCAAATTATAATGTTTTTCATTTCGGCCATATTCTCATTTATAAAAGGTAAGCCGATGGAAACCGTGTTATATGGGCGCCTTGCCACTGATACCTATTATTCATTACATTATAAAAACGGAAGTAACTTCTTATCGTCTGTCTGTGCACTTGTTTAACTATTATTGTATAAATATATTTCACTGTTAATCAACCAAGTGCTTTATCATACATTTTGGTATGAAGCACGTATGACATTAGCATTTTTTTATAAACTTACCTCGCGAGTAAAGTCGGAAGTAAAAACTAGTATCTACGACTGTACTACACAATTTAAAAAAGAAACATGAATCACGAATTATTCGATATCAGAAAACCAGAAAAATATAATAAGCGATTCATTATAGATAGTAGAATTAAATTAAAGTTTAACCTTTAAATACAAGGTTATAGGCACATTTGCTTACAAGATTTAACTTTGTCAACAGACCGCAAGCTGTTCAACAAATTCCTTGCACTCCTAAAATAACTTTCAAGCGCATAGTTGCACGCCGCATAATTAAAACTTTGCTGTTCTACTTGTTAAGCCCTAATATATTTACAATTTTCAATGCTTGTAAAATAGCATACTATTTTTAGCTTTAATAACTACTAACACGTGTAAATTTTCACTCATATAGTAGTAGTTATTTTTTTTTTTTTTTTTTTTTTTATATTCATACACTTCGTGCAGAGGCGGCGCTTCACATGGGGCGCTGAGGACCTCTCTGACACAGCTAAAACAATCGTCTTCAGTGGCAAGTTGTTCATACAACCACAGTTCAAAAAAAAAAGAAAATATTGGGCATAAATTTTACACGATAAATATCACACGGACCCTACGCGAGTTAGAGCCGCCCCTGACTTCGTGCTAAGACACTCAAGTCTAAAATCTTTCAGGCTAATTAAGTAATTTTACATGATAATTGTCAATACGCCGCACTTCCACCGCATTGAAGTTTGAAATACTTGTAATATTTATATATTATAAATATAATACACGCAAACAGCCAATTCATGTGCATCGCAATGAAAATATTAATACTTTTCGATAATGTCGGGGTCAGTCAGCTTAAAATTATCATATAGCTGGTGGTAAATGCTAGTTATTAATATATTTGAAAACCTTTATTATTTTACACTTTAGCAGGCCAACGATCACGTTACCTACATAAATCTAATATTGAAGGCACCTAAAAGAAAAGGATCCTGTCTTTGTTGAAGTCGTCATTTTTCGACTGTGTAGTATGCTATTGGCCCTATTGGCTCGACAGCGTCACCGGGTTTTGTAGGAGGCCTAGCTTGAAGAGCTCTGACCCTGGCTTGGCCTCCTTGAGAGGAGGACCATCAACTTAGAACTGCAGTGTCACAAGGGCGCCTCCTGCGAGGCCGAACCTCGGCTTGCGAACACTGCTTGTAGTGGAGGACTTTGCTTTCGCTCGGCCCGAGCTTAAGCCTACTCGGTAGGGCGTTGGATGCCCTGTTGGATTTTAGTGGCTTGACCCGGTCGCACCGAGGCGTGATCGAGCCGTAGAAAAGTGAGGACCTCGTCTCCACCGGCGGGGACGGTGTTTGTGTCGTGTGCGTCTGCGAGTGTGTTGGATCCTACCTGTATGTTGCGGATCGTTCGCGAGAGTAATGTCGTCAGAAAAGGAGTATAAAGAAAACAAAAGGTCCCAAATATTTAATATTATATTTATATTTATTTCATGGCAAATAAAATAGACAGGACGTAGCTTCATTTGATGTAAAATTCGTTGTTGTTTAATAAATTGCATTTAACTGCCGTTTAAATTACAATGAAATAACACGATTAAATTTTGATCTCTTAATATGGACGGTAATTTTATACTACTGAAAATTGAGCTAATTGTACATATTTATTTAAGTAATATTTTAAATCAAATGAAGCTATTCCAAATTACGAACGATGATAAAACTTTACTTACATGCGATCATTTAACACCTAATTAAAATTCTATATACAGAATACAATCATGACATTGATATACATAATTTTCCACGCGTAAAAGAACATATTTCTCAAGAAAGTGAACAGCATAACAAGTTTGTGGTAACTGTATAAAGAAGAAAGCTAACAACGAACATCGATTGAGCTATGGACGTATTTTCGGACATACTTTTACTATCAAATAAGATATCACAGCAAATAAGCAAGTATTTTCTCGAAAAGCAAGTTATTTTTTATAGCGAGCAAAATTTGCGAAATCGTTAAAATTTTATTACATAAACGTACTAACATCGAAGCTGAAAAGAATTTTAGTATAAAAGTTCGTACACCTTTACGCTTTTATGAAATTCTTTTTCAGTATAAATCATTACAATTCACCGTAGACATAACCCACAAGAGCTCCATTTCATTGATATTCTGTAAAGTCATTGTACTTAATATATTTCAAAGCCTAAAAAATTCAAGAAACGTACCGACTTGTAACTTTCAGACGTAGACTACTCAATCTTTAATTGAATTTTTTAAGATAGGTACTTCATTAACAGTTTTTTCTACGTCTACATAAATGATTAATTCACCTTAGCAGACTCGACTTTGCGGTTTCTTTGTGAATTACTAGTGAAAAGGTCTTAATTCAAAGAATAAAAAAGCACCATTTTGGATCGGACAGAAAATTTACATCATTATGGGACGTTTTTAAGTTTCGAAATTAAGAAAACAAAGTACTTCTGAATTTAATTATTCTCTATCATATAACACAAAATATTATAATTACTTAAATAAGTCACTTGGTTGTTGCTGATGAAATTATGAGTAACATGAAAAGGATCAGCATCAAAAATTGCGAAATACACACGTCTACATCACGGATATATTTATAGAGTACGCAAGCACGACCAAGTACTATATATATACTATAACAATTTAAATTAAAGTCTATGAAATTTACAACTTCAGATGCAATAAAAATATTCAAAGGCAGACTAAGTAATAAAAAATATACTTTAGAATGATAGGGAAGTAAAAAAGTTGTTAACATCAGTTCCAAATTACATAAAAAATCGAGTAGTTTTGAAAAAAAGTTATTCCTGTTTAACGAAAACAAGAGTAAAGTAAAAGGAACAATCTATTTTGTACTAAATCGGATCGTAGTAAATACATACGTTTCTTTGTTATAAACTTAATTACATGTAACATATATGAGGCATTATCTACTGTTATATTAAAATTTTGTTATTCGCATTACGTAATTCATATATAAAAGCGTATAGAAAAATGTGCGAAAAATCCTATCATAATTTTAATAAAGAGAACAATATTAAAGTACATTTAATGTCAAAATACATACATTACTATATTAATATTAATGAAAAATAATCATAGAAATTGTTTTTTTGTCAATAGAAATGAAACTTACGTCCCTGTGGGGCTACAACGGAATTTAATACAAAATATAAGGCCAATTCTTGCTTTTAGCACCCATTTCTGTCTCGTCAGTCTCTTATAATCACAATCCGAACATTAATCAATTTCAAGAGCACTCCCATCTAAATCTGTATGAGGATTGAATAAGTTCATTTTAAAATTATAAATATTACAAAAGAGATCTTATTTTTTCTCAATATATAATTAGTAATATAACAATAGCGAAGTGACAATACAAACCGGTTCCCACCGGCTTGCCTTAATTTTTAAAATATAAGTATGAGACCTTAAAAAAAATGGTCGCCAGGAAAATGTGGAACTCAAATTGTAATTAAGTTTGCAAAAAAACAAAGTCGGAAAAGATGTGAGAGCTAAAAAAAACGTCGTTACGAAAATGTTGGGTATAAAAAAACAAGCTCTGACATCTATACCGGCTTCCCTAAATATACCGGTTTGGCTAAAAATTACCGGCTTCCCAAACTATGTGTACCCCTAACTACATAACGGCTTCTCTAACTTCGGCTTGCCTAACTAAAATTTTCACCCCTTGCCACTGTAATATAATCATATATGATTTCAATAAAGAATGAATGACTTATTCAATCCCAATACTCATAAACTATCATACCATCAACTTCTTATACAGCGTGTTACTAAACATTACAGTATTTTAAAAACATATTTAACATTCAATAAAACTAACTGTCACAACAGCAAATTGCAAACTTATATAGATAAAAAAAAAGTTAATAATATACATAATATTAATCTTAATATAGAACTGTATCTAGTTAACAATGTTAAAAGATAATTTAATATCATCTTTGGTTTTATCAATGATGTTCGTTAATATTCTTTTATTTGGATTGGAGTTAATGTTAGAGAAATGGAGGCAATATCAAAAAAACCTCTTTCACATAGGAATTTCTATAATTTTTATAAAATACGTTATATATATTATTGCATTATATAGACACAAGGCTTTAAAAATATTTCAAGATAGTTGCACTTTGAGAAATCAAATGGAAAAATACAAGAAGATAAAAAATACAGCGTTTTTTATTCTACACAAGCGAAACAGTTAGACGTAGAAAGCTTACATGGAAATTCACTATTAGGATTACTTGACAAGTACATAAGAACGATATGAGAGAAATTTCCAAAATACGTATGGTTACGAAAAAACACAGAATTTTACCTTCTGTAATATATACGAAACTATAAAAGGAAGAAAAAAAATCCCTCGCATACAAATTTATGAACATCAATACAAATAAAAGAATAATCAACGAACAAAACTTACAACTCGCATCAATACATAACGCTAATCGACTCCACCCTAAACGGCAAGTAAATAATCCATAGATTTACATAATTTTCATCAATATATATAACATATATCCTATAAAAAATCTTAATGTGATATAACAAATTGCATGGAGGTATTAATTGGACTAACGTCCATTGTATCATTCAATTGCACTTATACGTATATATTTACAATAGAAACGAACAACTAAGGCAAATGCGCAAAGGAACCACAAACACGCATAACAGCGAATATGCCTGAAGCCATCACCCCTCCTCCCCAAAAGGGGGGAGAGTGAAGACCCCCTCGCGAACAGCGAATATTTCTCGATCTATAATGTGCGTCGCGCATTTAAATATTACTAGTTATATAAGAACTCTTAATAACTAATTTATCAATCGGTTAACCATAATGGTTGTATAATATTTTCATCATAATTTCAATGCAAGTAATTAATCGTCATTCTTGTTAAAGTTATTTCATTTCTATTGAAATGATTCAGATCGAAATGCTTACGATCTCTGTCACAGCTAAATTGATTTAAGAGATAAATATATATATATGTCATAGCAATTTTTGAAAGAAATAATTAATGGTCAAAATTATTTTCATACAAAAGGTATTGATGTATTGAGATTACATTGTAAATATAGTCATAGATAAAACAAATCAAAATTGAAAACATCGTACTAATAGGTCATATATCAAGAATAGTATTGTATTTTCAAATAAAAATTAAAAAAAAAGAAAAACTATAGTCCACAACACATACATACAAATCTCTAACTAATTATAATCACTGAACAGTGATACGTCATCATTGTTAAAGGAAATCAGTATACATCATGATTTGGTTCACATTAAATTATACCTTATTACAAAGTAGTTAGGTACAAATTGCACTAAACAATCTCTTCCTCAAAAACTTGCAGGTACTTGGGAGGTCAATGAACTTTGGCCGCATTCAAAGAAAATACTTTAACTTTTTGTAAATTTTCAAAGTAAATTGTACCTTAATACAATCAATTGAGACAGGTCGTTCATTTGTATTCGTCCATAAATCGCTTGCACATGTGAACGAGGTCAATGAACTTCGGTCGCAAGTTTGGGTCCAGCGCCCAACAATCTTTCATAAGGTGGCGGAATATTTCTGATGGACAGCCTTCAGGTATTTGGAAACTGTAAAAAATAATAGTGTTACATCTGAGAATCATACTATCGTGTAATATTATATATTGGTGTGGCAAAATTGCCAATTCATAATAATTTGCTTATCCAATACAAAATCAAAGCATCAGTGAGAAATCACAAGATTAGCTCTTGTAAAAACCGAAAAAAGGTAAAAGTTGGCTATAAAAACCTTACTTAATATTACCAAAACATCATAATGATGTGTGACAATTTAATCCTATATAAAAAATATAGTCACAAAGAGACAATAAATTAATAACAACTTAAAATACATATTCGGGTTCAAAAGTCTAAAATGTTAGCATATATACCATGAAGCTCTTTCCCGTGGTCTCTCTACATCGAACTTGGGCACTTCATGTCTGGCGCGAGTGAATATCTCCCACGCGGTCACACCGAATGACCACACGTCACTCTTAGTAGAGAAGTGCCAGGGCTCCACCGCTGACTCTGGTGCGTACCTGGTAGAAGAAATTTAGATATAAATTAAAAGTCATGTAATTTATACTAATTTGAATCATAATTTTAGGATTTCACTAGGTTCTCTGGTTCCCTCTGCCTACCCTGCTATATGCGGGTTACAGCGTGAAGTTAAAAAAAAAAAGAAAAGAAAATTTAGGAATAGTTCAAACGAAAACAAAATGTGTATGTTAAATTAACAAAATATATTAGAGATAAAAAGGTTAAAGGCTAAGTTGTCTAATAAGTAATTACTTATTAAACACTACACTAATTTGGATTATTATTTGTAAGGTCTTTTTTTTTCAAATTAGATAAAAATATTTAAAGTCTTTTTTTTTAACTTCACGCTGTATCCCACATATAGCGGGGTAGGCAGAGGGAATCTGAGAATCTAGTATTAAGACACTCCATTCTCTTACAACAATTCCGGTCCCAACTTTCCGCCAAATTGAGGCATCGCGTGTTGAGTAGCGGAACTCAACGCCGCGCTTTGCCTTGTTACCGAACCCAGGAAATGAAAATACTAACATTTCCTGGAGTGGGAATCGAACCCTTGTATGAATCGAATACTTGTGCCTCCTCGCCACGACAGGCGTTTTTAAAGGCGTTTTTTAAAGGTTTTTAAGGCGAAATTTAAAGTGATATTAAAATTATATTACCATTTACCACAAATTCATTTATAATTAGGCAAGCACAAGCACATGATCACCCAAAGTTTGTAAGGAATGATAATAACAGTAATAATATCACCGACACTAAAAACATGCAAATTTTAAAGCTTATTTAACATATACCAAGCAAACTTACCAATTAATAGGCAATAATCGTTCAGTCTTGATCCTGTAAGCAGTTTCCTCTTTCGGAATAATCCTGGCGAGGCCGAAATCTGATATTTTCACATGATATTTATTGACCACTAGAATGTTTCTAGTAGCTAAATCTCTATGCACCACGTTTTTAGCCGACACGTGGTCCATGCCCTGTGAAAGATTATGTTATAGTTAATATTACTCAATTACAACTATAATGAATGGAGTAAGAAATAAAACTGTAAAGCATATTGTCTATACATCTAACAGACTAAGCTTAGTAAATGGTTCTTTTTTTTTAACTTTACGCTGTATCCCGTATATAGCAGGGTAGGCAGAGGGAACCTAGTGTTAAGACACTCCATTCCCCACTTTCCGCCGAGTTGAGAAACTCAATGCCGCGCTTTGCCTTGTTACCAAAACCAGGAAAATGAAAATACTCTACTTTTAGATTTCCTGGTGTGGGAATCGAACCCACAACCAGTCGCGTTTACAGTTGCACGATTGTGCCTCTGCGCCACAACAAGAGTTAGTAATTGTTCTTGGGATAAGTATTAGGTTTTTGTTTTAATTTTAATTATTTTTTTCTTCTTCTTTTTTCTAATTTCACGCTGTATCCCGCATATAGCGGGGTAGGCAGAGAGAACCAGAGAATCTAGTGTTAAGACACTCCATTCTCTTTCAACATTTCCGTTCCCCACTTTCCGCCAAATTGAGGCATTGCGTGCTGAGTGGCGGAACTCAACGCCGCGTTTTGCTTTTATTTTAATTATAAAATCATAAAAGAAATAACAAACATTTGACTTGACTAAAATTATTACTGATGGTTGTGTATACAAAACGTAATTTACAAGTTTTTGAAGACATATATTAAATTATTGAATAAACAATCAAAAACATAAGACATGGTATAAAAGATAAAATATCATACATAAATTCAGTAAAAAAAAGCATTTATTTAACAAATTATAAAAAAATCTTACCGTGGCAATATCTTTAGCGTATTTAAGTAGGTGAGATATACGCAGCTTGTCGCCTTGGAACTTAAGATAGTAATTAAGTGAACCCTCCTCCAAATACTCCATTACTATCAGGACGTCTGATCCGTGGTCCCATGAATAGCCGAGGATTTCTACTATATTTATATGTTGTAGAGACTGAAATAAACATTGAATTTTACATTATTGCAATTTGTTACATTTCCTACTAAACGCCTGTAGTGGCGCAGAGGCACAAGCGTGCGACTGCAAATGTGACAGGTTGTGGGTTCGATTCCTACTCCAAGAAATGTAAAAGTTTAGTATTTTTATTTTCTGGGTTTGTTAACAAGGCAAATGAAAAAAAAATCCTACATATATCGCAAAAACAAAAGTTCGTAATGTTCGGATGAATCTACGAAAACACTTTCACTCTTTTTCTTTTACTCTTTCACGCGAAATGCTGAACGGATCAAGATGAAATCTTATAGTAATATAGCTTATACGTCAGAATAATAAGTAGGCATTAGGGTACAATTTATTAAACATTTTGTGTAATTTGGCCATAATATAATAAAAATCTTTAGTAAAACCATAAATTGCAACTAAACTATTGTTATTAATAAAAATAATTCAAAATAAAATTTAATTTATTAATTCAGAAAACTAATGGAAATACCTTCATAATTTCGAGTTCGTTTTTGAAGTCTTCATAAAGGGTGCCGTTTCTTTCAGAAGCTTGTCTTGTTAATTTCTTAACAGCAACTTCCTTTCTTTGAGATTCTTGGTTGTCTCTTTCCATCCATCCTTTAAATACGTGGCCATAATTTCCCTATAACAAAATAATAATAGTGTTGGGTGAGCAAAGCGACAGAATGGTCAGAAACGGCATAATGGTCCAAAAGGCGACGTAGATACTAGACCGAGAATTATTGTGAGAATTGGAACAAATATAGAAGAACATAAGCAAAAGTGAAGTTTATTACAATAGCTATTAAAATATGACAAATAAAAGTAAATAAACTATTTTATTTAAAACTAAATGAAGTTAAAGTTTATAACGCAATATGCGGAATACTCTAAATTGGCAATTCAATTCGTTACGAGCTTTACATTATTTACTACTCTTAACATTTCTGGCGTAAAGACTTTTTATATTTATCACACATTTTCTCCTATTTTAAGCTTTAGACAAACAGAATCCGTAGACAAGTATATAATTTATAGTGATAGCTAATAAATAGCGTTACAATTGTTCCAAAATATACATATATAAATTATGAAATATTTTCCAAGTAAGTCTACAACATAAAAATAACACGAAAGAAACTAGAATTGTTGAATTATTAAATCGAATCGACTGAACCATAAGGTCTGTTCAACCATCCTCTAGTCCAGTGATTCTCAAACTTTTTTTTGTTGCCGCACATATTTAACGATTTCAAAATTTGGCGGCACACAAAATTGCCGCGGCACAGTGGTTGAGAAGCACTGTTCTAGTCTAAATTAAAATAAGTTAATTATTTAATAAATAAAGTTAATCATTTAATAAATAAACTGAACATAGCGCATAAGACTTTGTTTTAAACATACACTGCCAATCTTCTTAGTAATCGTCACTAGATACGTCTTCCCCTGCGACACTATGGACTCCATGAGCCTCGGCGCGGACCCGCCGTAGTCGTCGTCCGCTCCCCCCGCACCGCCTCCCGCACCGCCTCCCCCCGCGCTGCTGCGGCTGCTGCGGCTGCGCATCTCACTGCGTAGCGCGTATGTTAGCGCGTTCATACTGTCTAGCGAGTTGGAGCTTTTGTTGTCTGCGAACTGGAACATTATATTGATTATTATTATTATTATATATTACCTATTATTATTATATAGAGATGAAATCAGGAATATTACACATGTGACAGGATAAGCCGGGAAAGTACTATGTTCAGACAATGCGTTCTCCATTTTTCAAGCGATTTATTTTATCCTATTAGAGAGGAGAAATAAAAATAAATATCCCCGATTGGGAATCGCACTCACAATTATCATTACTCGTACAATATAAAAACTATTCCAGTACGCTACGACTATGCAACAAAATTGAAATAAACTTTGTATTGCAAAGGCAAAATGTAAAAAAACCTACTTAACACTTATATAGCGCCTGTCGTGGCGCAGAGGCACAAGCGTGCGACTGTAAACGCGACAGGTTGTGAGTTCGATTCCCACTCCAGGAAATCCAAGCAAAGCGCGGCGTTGAATTCAGCCAATCAACACGCAATGCCTCGATTTGGCGAAAAGTGGGGAACGGAAATGTTGAAAGAGAATGAAGTGTCTTAACACTAGGTTCTCTGGTTCCCTCTACCAACCCCGCTATATGCGGGATACAGCGTGAAGTTAAAAACAAAAAAAAAAAACAAAAAAAAATCACTTATATAGTAATAATTGTTATATTTAAGACATTATCTGTATGTTAGATTATACTTATTAATAAAAAATAATTAATATTAAGATAAAAATAACTTACAGGATTATCATACTGATCAGACATGGTGCCATTCATTGAGGGTGCACTGCTATCCACAGAGATCAATGACTTGTTGCTTCCAGCATCGCTTAACTCGCTTGGGATAAATCTGTCACCTAAAAAAATTGTTACATATTACTCAACATGCAGTGATTAAAAGATTATTAATAATTGAAAATATTGACTTAAAAAATTTGGTCTGAGTCTCTTGTACCAGTTCTTGTCAAGTCTGAGGCATTAAATTTAGTGAACTGGTGGTAAATTATGTAATATTTCAACGAATGAAACACGTAACTTCTTATTTTAAATAAAATTATAGTTTATAATATATAATAATATACATAATTTGGTTTTGAAAAAAAGTTATTACACAAACATCAATCAAATCCATCAATCAAATCCATCAATCAAATCTATCAATCAAATCCATCAATCAAATCCATCAATCAAATCTATCAATCAAATCCATCAATCAAATCCATCAATCAAATCCATCAATCA
>JAKGSA010000432.1:138794-153931 GCA_033558755.1 Philaethria dido | reverse complement strand
ATCAAATCCATCAATCAAATCCATCTATCAAATCCATCAATCAAATCCATCAATCAAATCCATCTATCAAATCCATCAATCAAATCTATCAATCAAATCCATCAATCAAATCCATCAATCAAATCCATCAATCAAATCTATCAAATGGAACCTTGTGGAACACCTGCCCTGATGGGGCGACTGATGGACAGAGTACCTTCGACTCGGAAGCGGAAAGAGCGATTTGATAAGTAGTCTCGTAGGATGTGCACGAACCTATCTGGCACTTTTGCTTTTAACAGCTTAAAAATTAAACCGTTGTGCCAGACTTTATCAAATGCTTTGCGATATCTAAAAAGACTGCGGCTGATGGCCTACATTTACCTGCACTCATCAAGTCTTCCGTGAGGCGGTGGACTTGATTCACGCTTGAGTGTTGGGCTCGAAAGCCAAATTGTTCGGGGGTATCAAAATGACAACTGCTACGAGTATGCATCCAACAGAATTGTTTAAAGGTTATACAATATTTTTCTTTTTTATATTTATTTTAATTATAACAAACTTGAAAAATTATACTTACTAGATACAGTTTCGGCGTGTTCCATATGATCTAAAGAAATCTTTGGTTCTTCATACTCATGTAGTGGTACATATTCTATAAAAAAAAAAACAATTACATTATTTACAAAATATATAATTCCTTATAAAGTTAATCTTAAATGACTGGCATATGGATAATATCACATACAAAATAAACAATAAAAAATATTCAAATTTAATATGTTCAAAAATTTTATTAATTTCAATATCTAGAAACCCAAAAAGGTTCCAAGCCATACTGTGTCACATAAAAAAAATCTACGATTATTATCTACTTCATTTGATTTAAAAATACTTAGAACAGTCTCTTTACTTTTCTTTTTCTCTTATATAACAGTCTCAGTCAGAATTGAATTTAAATATATAATTTTATAATAAATTTTCACACAGTAGTTACCTCTATGTAACATATGGTTCATATCTCGCATAATTTCCTGCGGCCGTAGCGGGTCGTTGTTCCAGCACTGGCGTACGAGTGCCCATACCTCGCCAGGACACCGCGCTGGCCGAAGCAACCTATCACCCATTTCGTAGCTCTAAAATATAAGAAAAATACATAATGTCGCATAATATTTGAATTATATAAAAGCGGATATAACTATACATTTTAGACTACTAATTAATAATTTTAAATCTTGCCTATTAGGTTTTTATATATCCTATATCGGTCGCTAATTAACACTATCAACGGTTCAGGTGGAAATTTAATAACTATTTTCGGTATAATATCGATGGTATAATGCATGTGTTCTTTGAACAACAAAACTAACCAAAGTAGTATAGTAGAGTATTTCTAGCATATGAAACTATTATTTTATACTAACGATGTTTCTTCAAAAAGTCATAAATATTAAGAAAACAAATAACTCTTTATTTAGAATTCTGACATACACCTCATAACTATCCATAATAAAAAGTATTCAAAATAACTACAATGACTCACCCTCGCCGTCAATACAGGATTCGTATCTGCAGGAGACTGTCCGTAAGAAAATATTTCCCACAATGTGGTGGCGAATGCCCAAATATCTCCAACGACTGATCTCTTAGCGAGATTCATATCAGAGAAAAATTCTACCGGCATCCAATGAACGCTGAGAATAAAACATTTCAATTAATTACTTTACCAACCAGTATTGGTTTTATCCTATTTTTTTAAGTATTGGATAAGACTGTATAGAATAGCGTATAGTTGTATTTCAAGCCTCATGATTGCTCATTTTTTTATAGCATTTTTCAGGCAACGATTATACATTATGTTAACCACTTTGGACACTATAAAATTTAAATATATTACTTAATATTATAATATAAATATTTTTCTAATATATCGCACGCTTAATAATAAAATGATATAGCCCAAAATTGCCAATTTTTGGGAGTCAACATTCAAAGTTTTTCACTTTACCCGCGCCAATATTAGTGGTGTATAAATATTATTTGGTTTATATTTTGATACAGCAAGTGTACTTAGGATCAAATTTTGACTAATTTCATTTTCCCATAAAATTTTAGCTTTATAAATAATGACGTAAAGTAAATACTAATAAACTAAATTAACAATAACAATATAAAAAAGAAGCGTTAATTGCTGTTAATTCAAATTATTACTGTTGCATTAATTTACATAATTTCTTACAAAAATGTTAATAATACTTTTTTTTAAGTATTAATTTAAAAGTAAAATGCTTTTTACTAAAAAAGAATTTTGTGCAGTCTACTACAAATTACAAACTTCAAGTCAACTGGATTCTTTTTTTAGTTTTGCACTGTATCCCGCACATAGCGGGGTATGCAGAAGTAACGAGAGAACCTAGTGTTGAGACACTCCGTTCTCTTTTAACATTTCCATTTCTCACTTTCCGCCGAATTGAGCCATTGCAAATAAGGGCGAAACTCAACGTCGCGTTTAGGAAAACAAATACTGAATATAATTTAATATTTTCATTTCTTAGAGTGGGAATCGAACCCACAAGCTGTCACTTTTTTTTAATGATTTAAATTACATCCACGGGTTCGCACTCGCCCGTGCCTTTTGTTTCTTTTTTTTACGTGTGCATACTCAAATAGACTACCTAATTGTATCTCAAGACTATGGTGAGATATTCACCGACTGACTCTTTTTTTTAAATGTATGAGTAGGTTAGCGACAGTTGACAATATACAAAGGCGTCGTACTCCTGCGGCGTGTAGTGCCGCAGCGAGGGCCCGCCCAGCTTGACGAGCACGCGGTCGGGCGCGCGCGCGGCCAGCAGCAGACGGCGACAGCGGATGCCGGCGTGCACCACGCCCGCCTCCGACAGGTCCCACAGCGCGCGCGCGAGGCCCGCACACACCTTCTTCAGCTGCAGCGGCTTTATGTCCTCCGAGTGCTCCCTGCTCGTAGATCACACACACTATAGCCGTCTTAGAGGTATTGCGCGTATACAGCCAATGCAATTCTAATATCCATTAACTTAAACGCTTAAATAAGTTCAATAAAGTCTAAAAATATAGCTGTTAATAAACAAACTGAATGTTAAAAGTCATAACTGTGTCAAAAAAATATGAAATATCATAAAAACATCCTGTTACATACCATAAAATAAAACGTAATACAGTTACTAATATCACATATTATATTTGTTCATAAATAACTAATACATGAATGAACACACCTAAGGTAAACATCAAACGGTCCATAGGGCAGATATTCAAGCACCATGGCGGTGGGGGCGCTGAGCGTCACACCGTACAGCCGCACTATAGCACTGGACTGGACGCACGCCCATTTGCTGGCTAACTCGATGAAATCCTGAATTACATATTTACATATACTCATATTACTAAAATTAGGAATATTAATATATCAAATATTATTAGGTATACACGATTACTTGATTGAACTGATTTGTTACATTAGGAATATGAGTATATTAGATAAGTAGTCAATAGAGTAATAAAAAGATATTTAACGTGCAAAAATAATTTTAAAAAGTTCTCAGCTATTTGTTTCAAGACTTTAGAAGTGTAATAACAAAGGTGGCAAAGTCCAGCTAATGCGCTTTACAAAACATGGATGATAATGCAAGGATACTATAATTTTATAAGTGATGGTATTTTATTAAGTACAATTTCAATATAGTTTATTTAATCTATATTTTAATCCTAAGCTATGTTGGTTAACTTGAAATCTTACAAAATGTGATGGACTTCGAAGGTGGACTTTGTCGGCTTTGTTATTATGCCCATGAACATATGGTGCACGGTAACAAGACAATCCCTAATACTATTCTACCGGTCTTTATATAAGTATCTTTTAGATATAATTTTATTAAATAATACCTTTAAATAGTCATTCGCCCTGTCACGTTGCAATGTCTTGAACGCAACTAAAAGTTTCTTAGTTTCGTCGAGCCTCCACAACGCCTTGTAAGTGGCGGTAATATTTTCAGAACCTACTTTTTCAGAGCCTGTAACACAAAAAAGGACACTATAATACATATTTCCATACCTTTTCAATATAAATGTTTAAAATAAAACCTTGCAACCCTTAAATTTTACACAGTATTTTGACATAAGATCATCTTATACCAAACAAATTTACCAAATGAGAAAACCAGCAAAAGTCGCTGCCTCTTTACGAAGTAATTAGTATTTCACATATTAAAAAATTATAAATAGCTTATTGTGGTCAATACAAATTTCAACCAAAGAAGAAGATGGTAGAAATTCCAGGACTATCTTATACAACCGCCCAACACGCCCTAATTGTTGTAAATACAAGTTTTACCAATATAAATAGATGCAGTTTTATGTAAAAAAGTAACTAAAATTTAACCCTTAATGGCGAGAAAATTTCTGTATCAAAATTGATACCTGGTTTTTTTTCTAAATAAATATGTAAAATAAATATTGTGATTTTTTAACCTATTTTTCCCTTCATCTAGATCAGTGGTGGCAAGCCCCCGACCCGCGGGTCAATAGTGACCCACCCGAGACTTTTATCTGACCCGCACGATATTTCCAGAACAAAATTCCTTCGATAATTTGACACACATTTTTTTTACAAAAAAAATACTGTTATGACAACTTGTATTTTAAGTCTGATATTTTAGCAAATTTGACCCACCGACACTCAAGCCTCTGCCATCACTGACCCTCAAGCAAACACAGTAATATTAAAAAAAAAACACTTTCGTAAATCAGGCCATTAAGGGTTAATGCTTTTTTTATTCATTTTATATATTTTTAGACCCAATGTATACTACAATCACACTCACAATCACACTTACAATCACAATCATAATAATTATAATACCTGTATACAACAAAATATCTTTGTTGGGAAGACATCTCGGGCTTTTATTATCTTTTAGTATCTCTTGCAGTTCCGCTTGGTCGATACGCACACCTTTCTTTACAGGCTCACCACAGAGAAGTAGTTGAGATTTGTCTACAACACAAATATTTCATATTTACTTTTACATGTTCCTCCTTAAATTCCTGATTAAATTTTATTAGGAAATATTAAATCAACATAAGCCAAGCCAATGTAAAAAAAAAGTTGCAGCTCAATCAGAAATTTAAACATAAAAGAAATAAATCATTTATAATGTAAAAAAAATCAATCAAAATCAATCTAATCTAATCTAAACTAAAAGAAATAATCTCAATATATTGAAATAATTTAATAATTAATCCTTACTAATATTATAAATGCGAAAGTAACTCTGTCTGTCTGTCTGTTACGCTTTCACGCCGAAACCACTGAACCGATTTTGATGAAATTCGATATGAAGATAGAACTAAACTTCGGAAAGGACATAGGATACTTTTTATTGCGAAAAAAATGGTAGAAGAGGTTGAAACAGGGGATGAAAGTTTGTATGGAAGTTCCTTATTGTCAAACATAAAATCATGTAAGATAGTTCAACTGTTTACAACTTTCACACCTAATCCACTTAACCAATTTTGACAAATAGTCTAGACCTTGGGAATGACTATAGGCTACTCCTTACCATGTCGCGCGATGTAACCGATATCCACGCGGGCGAAGCCGCGGGCGGAAAGCTAATATTTAAATAATTTAATTATAATTTAATAATATCTACCCTATGTGGGTATATTAATAACTAATTTAAGCTTGTGTTTTATTTCGTCCAAATAAGATTTTTTAAAATACCATGTTTATTCTACAAAAATCTCATATTAAGAAACAGATTCGTTATTATTACTCTTATATCTCAGTACATCACCGAATTTGTCCTAATATTATTTTTAGGCATCGCCTGTTGTCAAAACATTCCGTTCTCCGCGTTCCGGCTGGATCGAGACATTAAATGGCAGAACTCAACATCGCACTTTGTCTTACTTTATCGGAAAAATCTATATAAATACGCGAAGCAAAAACATTGGACACCTTTTTACAAAAATTACGCGGATGAAGGAGCATGAAACTTGGCACACTTACAGTTTATATAGAGAAGGAGTACAGAATGCTAACATTTTTTTTAAATAATGCATAAAAAGTATATTAAATTAACAAAATTAATGTTACACAAACTACCATGGTTTGACATCCATGTTTATATAAAGTGACATATACGTCTCTACGCAATGTGTTATTAACGCATTTACGGGGATACGCATTTACACTAGTAAAAATAATTAAATCATTCCCCCGAATGCGAATTGAATCAACAATAAATCCCGTTTACATTCATACTCTTTGTTCCTATACTATGTATGGCCTCTATATTAAACTTATAATAATAAAATAAAACATACCATATTCTGAAGGTGGTATACATTCGTTAAGAAATATCCTGCCTTCAGGATTTTGGTGACAGCTGACTAGCCTTTCAATGCTGAAGTATTCTTCTTTGTTGAACACATAGCAGTGTCCTATGAACTCTAATCTATATGTTTCTGTTGTACTGTAGAAGTAATAATATATCATTTATATTCCTTTCTAGCATATTTAAAGCTAAATTTAATGTTTTTTTTTAATAAATTAGCACACGGTCCTATTGTAATGACAAGCTTGTCTTTTTGACAAAATTCACAAAATTATCTCAGCTTTAGTTTAAAAAAAGATTATCGAGTAAAAAAATATTAGTGTATATAAAGTTGCTTATAAACATCATTTAATTATTCATATTAAATTTTTCTTTTATCTAAAAACTAAATACAGTAATTTTACTTGAAACAAAAGGAAAATGAGTTGTACATAATATATAAAGTATTTTAAAAATTGTCTTACCTATTCTTAGTGCAAACATCCAAATAAAACACATTGTAGTCGTCTTGACATTGTCTTAATATATAACATCCATGTTTCTTCGTTCTTTTCTCTTCCAATTTTCGATAGGAAAATGCACCACTACCATAAAAAAATATTTCTTTAGCAATTAAATATATCAGGCCATTATACACACTTATATACGTAATTATTTTATTAATATTTGTATATATATATATTTATATTTTTTTGTTTTGTGGCGTGGTTTACAACAAAGTAGGAACAAATTAATTATAATATATTCCCACTTACCCAACAGGGCCATGACATTTTAACCGTTGTAACTCTTTTAGTGAAGGTGTTTCGTCATCTTTTGATAGGTTGAAAGTCCATTTTACCATTAGCCTAAAAAATAAATCTATTTAAATTGTTTGTCCTTGTAACATTAATATTATCTAAAGCAAATTCAACATATAAATATTTATTATATTAGTAAAAAACGTAAAACCAGATGTCGGCAGAACCCAATGTCGCAAACATTGGGTTCTAGCAGACCCTAACAACAAAAAAATGATTGGAAAATAGGAACCAAAATAACTAGACGTTAGTCTATTCACAGGAATAAAAAAAAAAGAGTTGTTTATGAATATATTATATGAAAAGAAAGCATGTATTCATTATGATTTACACCTTCTTACGAGACACAACCATTATGCATATTAAAAAATAAAATTGATGACAGACAAAATATTTTCAAATACTGGACGAATATAAAAAAAAAACAATAAACAAAGTTACGAAAACATATACTTTTTTTTGTTTATGGATAACGGATGGTAAACGAGCAGAAGGATCACCTGATGGTAAGCGGTTACCTTCGCCCATGAATATCTACATCACCAGAGATGTTGTAGATGCGTTGTTGCTAGAGGAAACAGATGGAAGGGGAGGATAATGTAGTAGTCCGCTATCGAAAATACCAAATTTTGGGGAAAGGATTGGTGGGAAAGGGGAAAACCTGGCTGACATGCCATCGAACCGGACACATCATAAGATATACATATACATTCAAAGTTAATCAATCATTACTTTAACGAAACAGGAAATTCTTTAAGTATAACATATCCAATAAGGAAAAACAAACGTTGATTAATATTCTCAAGCCAAGCCAATATTATTAGGTACTCTTCAGTTTTCTTTACCTGTAATATCCATCACATAGTGATATAAATGAAGATAGCTGTTCTTCAGATTTAAATTTGAAAAACAATGGCGTACCACGTCTCGACACTTCCAAACAATTATCACCATTTCTTGTTAAATAAATGAGTTCTTCTATAGTACAAATATGAAACCACTGTAATAAAAACATTTTTTACATATTAAAGTGAAAATAAACAATTACTCAACATATAAAATTGTTGTTGACTTTTAGAAAACGTCTTTTGTTCTTGACAGAGAGAATCTTGAGTTAAGACCCTCTGTACTGAGCACCGCTTTTTCTTTGCGCTCATTTTAGAGACGTCGCTTGTAGTAATAAATTGTGTTGAACCACAAGAACGCCACAACATTTTATTTTACATACTATCCCGAGATAAACAGAGTACCTTTGCCCGTGTTAGTTGACGAAACTAAACGCTGGATTTTGTCTAACCAGGACGTAAAAATAAAAATAATTTAAATTAAATCATTTCCCGAGTGGGGTCGAACCCAACATTAGAGTTTATTAGTCAGACTGTCCCACTGCGACACGATAGTAAAAGGAATTTACGGTGTAAGAAAAGAGAACTTGTCATTTGTTTGCTCGGCCTTACACATTTTCTGCCCATTTTCGAAGCACGCATAGCGCGTTACGATGTCTTTTCCGATTATTTGTACATGAAATTGGTATGAATCGGTTAAATAAAGCGCAAGTTAAATTTTGCCACGCAACCTATGATTTTTCTTAGGTGACGTAAAATTAACTATGGGCAATAATAGTTCTTCGAAAATATAAATGTAAGAATTGATAATTATTAATTTAATTTACTATTACTAGCTATACAAGTATATAGACATAATCTTACATCTCGTTTTAACGTGTTGAACAGCCGAATGCCAGGGTGGTGAGGGTGAAAAGGTGCTACTATCATTCGCACAGGAACCACATCGCCGCCATTTTGCCACAACACATTATCAAACTCCTCAGATAAGTAGTTTGGGGCTAAAGCATATAACTGTTGCAAGTAGAGATTCTTGACGTAGCTGTAGAAGATAATATGTGCTTAAAAATATATTAAATAAATACCATAAGAATAGCTTTGATTTCGTATTATACCTTCTATTTAAAAACTAAGCAACCTCGATGAAAATCGATTTCTAAAAGCATTCTAAATTCAAAATTGGTAAAATTTTAAATTAATTCAACTTAGTTTTTTTTAGATTCACGCTGTATCCCGCATATAGCAGGGTAGGCAGAGGGAACCAGAGAACCTAGTGTTAAGACACAGCGTTCTCTTTTAACATTTCCGTTCCCTACTTTCCGCCGAAATACGTATTGCTTGCTGAGTGGCGGAACTCAACGCAGCGCTTTGCCTCGTTACTATTCATCTTATTATATTGGTAATATTCAAAAATAATAATAATAATTAGTAACGTAACGCCTGTCGTGGCGCAGAGGCACAAGCGTGCGACTGTAAACGCGACAGGTTGTGGGTTCGATTCCTAGTCCAGGAAATGTTAGTCTTTTTATTTTCTGGGTTTGATAACAAGGCAACGTGCGGCGTTGAGTTCCGCCACTCAGCACGCAATGCCTCAATTCGGCGGAAAGTGAGGAACAGAATTGTTGTAAGTGTCTTAACACTAGGTTCTCAGGTTCCCTCTGCCTACTCTGCTATATGCGAGATACAGCGTGAAGTTAAAAAAAAATAGTTTGGTTTCTAAATAATCACAAATTTTCCCAAAAAAATATAGAAAAACCCAACATAAAAAATATCTACTAAAAACAATAACATACAATGACAAGTGATTGTATTTTAAGTATAGCATAAAAGATAATGAGACGCGCTCGTGTCTCATAAATACGATAACTTCTGTTATCGTAACATATGCATATATAAGTAAGCATAATAAACAATTTATTATTCAATCGTTTCGTTATAATTTATACAATTTCATTCATAATTTTTTTTTTAACTACAATCTACATTTATATATTAACGACAATTCCATATTCCGTACTTAATGATACAAGGTTCAAGGTTCAAATTCATTGTCTGAAAAGATAACCTTCCTTAAATGAATATTTTCAACACTAATTGTGACACTGCCTGCCTTATAATGCAATGTTTGTTTTCTTGCAGGAGACTTAGAAATAATTTTTATGTATGAAAATAAGAAATTTCTGTTTAACGTAACTAGGGATTAGGAAACGACAAATAGCTATTAATAGAATGTCAATAACTCATTAGCACTAGCTTCAATATGAATTATAACAAGCCAAATACAAATATGTTTTTTCTTCTACACGCAACCTACAAAGGTTTTTTATGAGACAGTGATTTAATCATAATCAGTGCCTAATTTGTGTTCAGCTCATTTTAATCAGTACCTACCATCACCTTTTGATGGCGGTATATGAACACAGGCTTAGAGGGTGTCCAATTAATTTTAGCTTAAACGCTATTATACTCACTTAACATTGTGACCCACAGAGCATAGTTGTGGTAAATAATCGTGGGCATATTTCTTGGGAAAGGGCCCGTGTCTTCTCACTATTACCTTTGGGATATACTTTTTATAGTTTCGAACTACATCATTCAGTGGCAACTTCTCTTCTAATATGGCACGCGTCCTGAAAGAATGTATTAATATACAGATTGTAAAATGGAATAAAAAACACATTTAGTTTATAGGATTTTCAAAATTTATTGATAACAAAAATAAATGTATGTAGTATGTAAAAAATTTAGTTTCGGTTTCACACTTTTTCCCGCATAAAATAGATTACATAAGTAAGTTTTAATACGATTTTTTTTAGCTTCACACTGTATCCCACATATAGCACGGTAGGCAGGGAGAAGAACCCGAACCAGAGAACCTAGTGTTAAGACACTCAGTTTTCTATCAACATTTTCGCTCCCCACTTTCCACCGAATTGAAGTATTGTGTGCTGAGTGGTGGAACTCAACGCCGCGCATTGCCTTAATACCAGAGCGAGAAACCGAAAATGCTAAATATTATTTAATATTTTAATTTCCTGAAGTGGGAATCGAACTCCACAACCTGTCGCGTTTAAAGTCTTTACGCATCTTTTGGATTTTGCCAGTTTAGTTTTCAACTTTCCGCTCATTTAGAATTGTTCTGCGTTATTTGGCAAAATCCAACGCCGGATTTTGTCTAACATGTCACTAAAATATTTATCCTCATAATCATCAAGGGCACATCCAAAATGTGCTAGAACGACGACAAGGATGTTTTAATGAACATTCTTTCTATATACCTACGAATATATAATTCGGAAAAATACCCGAGAGTAAAAAAATATCCTATTTACTAGAAACTTATGGAATTAAAAAATAAGGCATATGATGATATATATTATCTCCATACGGGAATAGAATTTTTACATTAACTTACATGGCCGTTAGTGGCCGCATCCGTTACAAACGCCGCTTCAATGATATGATGATAGCAGTAATTGTATGATTGCCGATGGTTTAAAGTTTAATTTACATAAGAGGGAAATACTCTTACAAAAAGGATGGAACTATGGTAGATTTGACAAAAATACAAATTTTAAATTTCTTGGTGAATTAATAATTGTCTTTTCTATTCAAAGTAAATGTATATATAGATGTCTTAATTTGCATACCAGCCGTCTCCATCTGAGTAAACTTAGCAGTAGACACTTAAGCATACAAGAAAGGCACTGGACTCAGAGATGTCTAGTTTAAAATTACTTTATATACATGGAATGAATTAATTAATTGAACAAACTACAAAGAAAACTCCAAAAAAAAGCTTATATAGCTTATATTATATAAGGTAGCTGGCATGCTTAAGAAATCAATATATACATATATTAATATGTCTACGCTTGTTATAGCGCAGAGGCACAAGCGTGCGATTGTACGCGACAGGTTGTGGGTTCAATTCCCACTCCAGGAAATGTAAAATTTAGTATTTTCATTTCTTGGGTTTGGTAACAAGGCAAAGCGCGGCGTTGAGTTCCGCCACTCAACACGCAATGCCTCAATTCGGCGGAAAGTGGGGAACGGATTTGTTGAGAGAGAATGGAGTGTCTTAACACTAGGTTCTCTGGTTCCCTCTGCCTACCCTGCTATATGCGGGATACATGCTGTTAAGAATAGCATGAAGCACATAGCATGAAGTTAAGAAAAAAAGAAATAATATATGAAGTAAAAAAATTGTACCCCTTTTTTACGAAAACTACGCACACGGAGGAGCATGTAACTTGGCACACTTATAGTTTATATAGCAAAGGAGTGTACAATAATAATATCATTTGAAAATAATCCATAAAAAATATTATAATATTAAATGAATAAAATAAATGTTACACACACTACCATGGTTTGAGATGTATTTTTATATAAAGGGATGTGTACATTGCTAGCCAACATGTTGTTAATACCTTAATGGGGACACTAGTTACAAAAAATATGTATGCAGTTTTCACACAATAGAAGAAAAATTTGGAAAGAATGAAATAAATTAAGAGTAGAATAGGAAGAGATATTTTTATTGTATTTTATTCTACATAAAATTAATTGCAAATAATAAGAAACACTGAAAAATGTATGCTACCTCAGTCTTTTGCAATCTCTTTTTAGTTTTATGAAGTTTCAAATCATAAAACTTACTAATTTGTAATAGTTCTTCTTTAAAATATTCATATTATTTATCTTAGTTTGGTTGAACTTTTAACACTACAACTGTTATCAGTTGTTACAGTATCTGAATCACACAAACTGTATAAAACATATAATTTAATAATAAATATATGAGTGTGTATATTTTTCTAAGCTTCTTCACAAAAACAAAAAAAAATACAAGTTTAGAACATTGATGAAAAACACAAGTTTATAACATGAATATTTAAATAACTTATCACTTAGGACATTACTTACAAAGCAACTTCAAGTGCAGTGGTCAGAGAGGGTTCTCTCCTAGTATCAAGTGATTCATCACTTTCTGTCCTAATTCAATACCTCACATGTCAAATAGTGGAGTTCAGTGTTGTGTTTTGTTTTACCATAGCAGAGAAATGAAAATAATTCTAATAGAATCACTCCCTGAGTGAAAATTAAACAAACAACCAATCTTGTTTACAGTTCGATGTGTTTCACTAACACTTAATTCGATTCATTCGATGTTTTCACTCACAATTAAAGTATAAGTCATATATTAGAATATATTTTATATATAGATTTACTTACATATCAGCAATCCCTAGCCCTAGCAGCTCTTGCTTATGATCAGGATATTTAATTTCAGATATTTTGTTTTCATTAACATCATTCCGAGCTTGTTGAAAGTAGTAATCATATGTGGTCTCATCAAGAGTTATCAAGAGTCCAAGACGGGGCACCTGTCAGGAGAAATATTTAAAATTTATGTAGAAAAATGTAAAATATACATATTTTCATTTTAAATGGAATTAATATTGTTCTTTTGTAATTATTTTATTTGTGTACTATTAACTAAAATAAACACACATCACTTTGGTTTTACCTATTATAAACCAGATTTAATTTATCACATGCCTCAGAAAATGGCAAAAACTATAAACTTTAAAGCTTTTTTAAGATTATGACAAAATATTAAGAGGTTTTTATCATGCACTATAGACATACAGCAGATAGCTATAATCCAATAAATTAAAACCAAAATATATTGTTGTTAATTTCCTTACCTTGAACCGTATTCTCAACTCATAATCTCGTGAACTTGTAAGAACTTTGCTGTTATCTTTGAGGAAATAATCAGAGCCTTTGATCCGTAATGCAAATAGAGTACGCGTCAGTGGAGGAATGTTATATTTTTTACACAAAACTATACATAGTTCCTCAGCAGTAAAAGAACTTGAACAAGGTATAATATTAGGCATAGGATCGATCACCACCGCCACCTTGACGGTCTCCACCGCAGCCATGGTTTATTTTGTAAACTTAATCACAAAAAATAAGACACAGTGATAAGAAACAATTTACTTTGTTTTTTGAAAAATAGCATTTAAGCTTTTTCCCTGTGTTTCGTTCATCTTCTCTTACATTCAATATAAATAATGCACATAATAAATCAATGAAATATGTAAAATGTTTATTTATAAACTGACTAAGGTCACCACAACTAGTTTGTTAGCATTGAAAGCATAGCATAGATAATAACTAAATAGTTCTTGTTTATGTAATCTGTACTAATAGATCTACTATGGTATAAAGTTTATGATAGCTATGTTTTCCATACTAAAAATCGATATTACTAGCTATATTGAGATATTTTAGAAAAATGTAATTTTAAAAAAATTAAGAAATCTAATTAAAGATATAATATGAGTGGAAGGATCGTATTTAACGCAATAAAAAATATTTGTTTGCTTTACTTACATTGAATTTTACATGAAAGTGTAATTTAAAATGTGTAATAAAAAAATGAACGTAAATTTCTTCTGTTTTATGTCTATTAACTAAAAACGACGTATACTATTCATAGAAATACTGTTAAGTTAGATATGTAGCAGTTATTATTGATATATTTATTTATTGTCGTGACATTACTTAAATACCGTGTTTACTTTTTTTTTGGTTTAATATATCAAATAAAATCTTATTAATATACTATTGAGATTAATTTCTTATAATAAAGCACAAAAAAATTCTGTTCGTATCGTAATGACACCGAAATCGATACTCAACTCGAGAAAATCAAGTTGAATAATACTTTATTCTCGTATACTCATAAGTGACAACCCTTGCGTCAATATTCAATTCAATTTTCATCATTCGCCGCCATTTGTGTAGGCACGTCTTTGTCCGTCGTTGTTATATTTTTTTTGTATTTATACAAAAAACATAAATAGCACCCAGGCTTGCCTTTCCAATTAAAACGGTAAGATTATGCTGATATAGCTACGTTTAATATAAATTTTAAAAGGATATCAATTTCTTAGATGCACGTGTAATTCATAGGACGCCGGTTATGCTATATATTTATAATATTTATAATAATATTCGCTTCTTATATCAGTTTTTCATTATATTTTAACTTTCTTGATAACGTATGTTTTCTACTTATTATCACACGTATTATATAGTATTTATGTACTTTTAAT